>JAFBJT010111850.1:13996-46899 GCA_016785325.1 Chascanopsetta lugubris
GAGGGGGGGGGGGGGGGTGGGGGGAAAAAAGGGATGGGGTGGGTGGGGGCGGGGCCTCGAACTAAATGCTCCTATGTACATGTATGGCAACCAACGTAACGCAAAGCCAGCTGTTTTTGAATGTGTCATGTGTCCGCTAGTGATTTTATTCTTTATTTTTTTCAAACGTTAACCCTGTGTTCGTCTGAGAGGAATGTTTGGGAGATGTCTGGCAGTCTGAAGATGCTGGTCCCCCCCCCCCGTGAGGGCACCGCAAGTACGTGTTGGCATCAGCAGCTGGAGGGCAAAAAGGGTGATGTCTGGCAGTCTGAAGATGCTGGTCCCCCCCCCCCGTGAGGGCACCGCAAGTACGTGTTGGCATCAGCAGCTGGAGGGCAAAAAGGGTGGTGGGCGGAGTTTTGTCTGGGGGGAGGGGGGGAGGGGAGGCGGCAAAAAGTTATCACGGGTTAACACAAAACAGATAAAAATCGTTTGAAAAGTCTCCAGACATTTAAACACCAACAACACATGCGTCATTCCTGCACTTCCTCTCCACCATACCTCCTCTTAAAAGGCTGTTGCACAGTTACGACATCAAGGAGCATAATGTAAACAGCAGTTCAGGTTAAATAGGCTTAATTGTGGTTTGACTTGAAATTACATCTTCAGTGCTTCATAGATATTAAAATTGAATTAGAAATTGTCCCAACACCTGCAGATGTAGAATTTAGGTTAAATACGTCACTATGATTATCCGAGGCACTGATGTTTGTTGTTGTTGACACGTGGCTCTCGATGCCGAAGGAGAGCGAGATATCTTTTTCTCTTGTTTCTTAGGAAATCAGCGTTTCACTGCATCCGCATGTTAAAAATTGCCGGTAAACTTCCTTTGGTGACTGAGTGGTCCATGTTGGATGGATCTGAAAAGTAACCCTCTAACATTTTACAGTGTGTTTGCTTTCCACCTTGTGCAAAGTCACTTTTTACTTCCACCTGCCGCCGAGATGTATGTGCGCCTTGCCGCTACACTACAGACAGAACATGGCAATCGCTTTTTTCGATACACGTGGAGTCCATGCTTATTTACAATACACTTGAATATTCCTCAAAACCAACGCGATCCATACAAAGTGCTTCGTTAAAATCCGTTCCGAAATAACTATCTAAACAACGTGGACAGTAGGCGCCCGGTATGGCAGCTGGTATTCAGTGACCACTGAAGAGCTACAGGTGCTTTAAAGATGTTGTTGCTCGGACGCTCGGGTCTGGTTGGGTGGTCAAAACACCTCAGAGCTGCACGTGAGAAATTGTCGTGTTGGGTCTTCAACACCACATCACTTGGACCTCTGACTGGATGTGGAGTTGATGGGGATCTTCCGGGACTGCATTGTCTTTTTAGCAGGCTCCTTCTTGGGAGGCTCCTTTGTGTTGGGGGAGGGCTGCGCCATTGTTTCGGCTCCGGCGAGCTTAGACTTTGTGGAGGGCAGCAGTGAGTGCTTGGTTGTGGCAGATGCCTTAGAGGATTCCTTGTCTTTGGCCGTGGTCACGTTAGTCTGAGCATCTGAGACGCCGTTCTGGGCTTTCCTGCCTGCCCCTTCCTTCGCTGCCTCAACGGCACCCTCTTCTGGACTCCCCTTTGCTTCTCCCATCCCTGACTTCCCACCGTCCGTTGACTTGCGGGTCTCTTTGGGCCTGAGAGCCGATTTGAAGAAGGACAGACCTTTGTCCTCCGTCTTACTGTTCCTGCGAGGTCCCCTGGAGGGCGGCGCGGCGCTCGCAGAGGACACGCCAACGCTGGAGGAGCGGAGACTGGTCACGGAGGAGCTACTGCTGGAGTTCTTGGCCACCTCCCTGTTCTCCGAGGCCCGACCTGGCCTGCCCTCTGCCCGGCTGGTGGCCCCCGACCTGGAGGGAGGTCCTCCGTGGCTGACCTTCCTCTCCGTGGCCACGTTGGTGCGCGAGGGCTCGCGGCTAGCGCTCCTGTCCGCCGCTCTAGTCCTTGCGGAGGCAGAGCTTTTCTCGCCTCCGCTTCTGGGTGACGTCCTTCTCTGCGGATGTGAGCTCTGCGCTCCCGGAGAGCCGCCCTTCCTCTGTTGAGCGGAGTCAGGATGCAGCGCCTCCGGGGTTTGAGACGACGACGACCCTCTCTTGGAGGGAGTGGCTGTTCTCGAGGAGGCGGCCTTGCTCGCTTTGGGAGGTCCCTCCCCCTTGTCCTTGGGATTCGACGCCGATGCCGCACCTTTGGTCTGAGTCCGAGACGGTGACTTGTCCACTGCCGGGGAGGCGGGGGAGAGAGAGCTGGACGACGTGGAGGAGGTGGCAGGACGTTTCTTGGGACTCCGTTCACTCTCCAACCCAGTCTTTCCCGAAGTCCTCTTGACACCGGCGCCGTCGACAGCCCCGTTCCTTTGTTTCGTCTCTTTGACAGCTGCCCCGTGTCGGGGACTGATCTGCTCTGCGGCCGCGGCCACGTTGTTGTTGTCCCCGGCCTGGGGGGAGCTCCTCTGCTCCGCCTGCGACACGGCCTTGGAGTGAAGTTGCTCAATCAGCCTCTTACCGCCGGGATTACCCTCCGAGGCCGCGGCGGTCATCTTGCCCGCCGATAGCCTGTCTGGCTTGGGTGACCCGGTGTAACAGGAGGGAGACAGGTTGCCATCAGCCACCTCTCCTATCCTCTCCAGAGTCGGGGATGAGGAGTGGGACTCTAGGGAGAAGCGGGAGGGTGAGTTGGACCGGAGCTGGAGCTTGGCGGAGTGGGACCAGGAAGGTTTGGTTCCATTCTCGCTGAGAACCAGCGGACTGGCGATAGAAGATCTGGAGGAGAAGTTCTGTCGCTGCATGCCTCTCACTGCTGGGCGGCTCGACAAGCCTGCTTTACGAAGAGAGGGAGAGACATACAAACATCAGATTTTCCAGGAGGCCATTACTGAAATCATCGAAGAACAGAGAGTCTTCCCCACCATCGTCTTCGCTTCGTTCACCAGTAAACTCTGCCGACTCAGAGAGGGAGGCCAGCGAGGTGCGTCTGGAGGAGCCGGAGGAGGCCTGGCTGGGGGGACGACTGCCCATCAGGCGGCTGATCCAGTGCTCGCACAGGGAGGAGCTGGTGGACCCTGAGGAGCCCAAACGGACGGTGATTGAACAGCCGCACTATAAAAAGTGACATCGATAATATCTCCGGGTTCGTATCCGTAAGAATTACCTCCCACGGAGCTGTTGGCCGACCAGGAGGGAACGGTGGCTCTTCTCTGATAGAACAGGATGTAAGCGGTCTGTTTGCAGACCTCGTCTTCAGACATGGGGTGAACGTCACTGTCATCGAAGCAGTACCACTGTCCATCGATGGAGTTTTTACAGTGAGCTGCGAGACACCGAGACAATGTGCGGTAAGTATCTTGAAATAGGATTATCAGAACAAGACAAGATGTGAATGTAGACGTGTAACCTTGACCACTAGGGGTCTGTCAGTCAGAATCCATTTTATATGATTATAAATTCATGAAATGTCAGTATGTAATTGTTTAGTAATATTTTTAGTAATATTTTTAGAAGTGACAAAAACGACCAAAATTGTACACACTGCACCTTTAAAGGGATACAACACGACGGCTGAAGGAAAACAATAGCTTGCAGAACATTCTGCGTTATCATGTTTTTCAACAACAAACAAAATCCCAGGAAAATGCAGACATGACGCAATTCGAAGTTTAATTAGATTAAAAATTAAAACTAAACAAACAAAAAAATGACTAAAATTCTGTTTAGCATAATAGCGACATCGGTTGTTGTTGTCTCTGTTACCTGTGTAATGACCCCCCTGCATGGTTCCGTGGTGGTTACACACTGCGTACAGGTCATAGAGGTAGTCCTCCGGATCGCGGCCCATCCCGTAGGGCCGTCGCCACGGCGACCAGTGGGAGGGGAGACTCCAGCTGCTCTGGCTCCTCTTCACCATGTGGGGCGCCATGTCCATGCCGGTGAGCGGGAACTTCACCATGTTCTGCATCTTCATCCGCCGATCCCCGTCCTGCAGGAGGAGACGACACTCACACCTTTTTTCTATCCGAGGGCAAATTGGTGGATAACCGGCTGCGACAAGCTCAGAAGAGAATCCGTCACGTCTCCGTACCTGTCTGAAGCGCTTCAGGTGAAGTATGAGGATGTCGGGCAGGGTCCACAGACTGAGCTTGATGCTGCCCTGCTGGAGCTGTTTACAGTGTGGACATCGCCATGCGTCATCCGGAGCCAGCTGGGAATAACGGGAACAACTTCAGTCAAGTCAGTTTTCAGTTTTCTTATTTTTCTATGATAATTGTTTTGTCTGAACAATACTGTAACTGACGGTACAAGACAGTGCCCTTTTTTTGCATTTATTGTATTGATCAGAGAATGCAAAAATATTTTTCTTTCAGTAATCAATAAATTCCAAGCTGAGGCTTGAGATGTATTATAGCAGCCAGAGCTTCAGTTCTGACCCATTATTTTGCTGCATGTCCTCAAACGTCTCTCTTACTCTTGGCACTATCTTGTCAACGAAGGCAAAACAAATCATAGAAATGTAGAAAAAAAAGAAATATATAATCATGCCAAGTGAATTTGTAAAATCTCACCCAGATCAAACAAAAAAAGATATATGTAAATAATCATGTTTAGCACTATTCTTTACCTTAATCACTTGTATCTGAAACACATTTATTATAGTTTCCCAATGGACATGATAACAGGAAACAAATCTTTTGAAATCAAAACAAAAGTCCATCTTGAAACTTCAACGTGGACTATGAAATGAAAAGGAAGCAAACTTAGAAGATGACTGAGAATGAATGAAATGGCATTGGAAACCAACAAGTTCATTTCTTTACATAGAGGGAATTTTGTTAGGATAATCTGCTTATTACATTTAATCAAGTTTGATTTATAAAAAGCCATTACACTGCATTGTCGAGCATGCAACCAGACCATGCAATCAGACTAGGATTGTTTAAAACGTTATCATTCATGGAGCTGTATCCATCGGTGAGTCACCACACATATTCCCTGTCTATGATATTCTCAGCACGACACAACACAAAGTCTCCTGCTACCTGTTCCTCTTTGGTGTAGAGCTGAAAGCACTGGGCGAGCGAGCACGTCTGAGGCTGCAGGTGCTGCTCCTTCACCTGCCGCACGCTCTCAGCGTCCGGGATGTATTCGTCCTCGGTTCTTTTGAACAGACTGTGGATGCAGTGGGACACGGGTCACACGGAGATCACACACAACCTCGGAACACACACACAACCTCGGAACACACACATAACCTCAGAACACACAAGGTTATGGGCATGGTCTGTGAGTGGTCTTTTACGTACTAGTCCTTTGTCTCCTTGTCCCATTCCACGACGATTTTGACATGAGGTGGTCCTCCAGGTCCACACGACTTGAACGCCCTGTTAAGGAAGTTTATATTTTATGTCGGATCTCATTGGTAAGCCTCTAATATTAACTGTTTTTAAAGTTTGCTTTGAAATTGCATTAAATGTGACAGTAATAATACCGGTATATTTTTCTTAGTTCTCTTTATGATACAAATCCTCCAACAGACAAGGGTTTTTTACTAATATTGTTTTCCCCACATAAATATTCATCATCACCACCACAAAGGAGCAGGCCCACATTCTGTAAAACACATCAGCTTTTCAACTCACACTGCAGCGTTTATGTAATAACCACTGAGATGAGGCAACACTCCCCCCTTGTGGCAATAAGCGGCATTACCTCTCCACAGAGGGATGGCAGAGTGGCTGCTCCTCCTGAGGCAAGAGATACGTGATTCCAACCACTCCCACCACTCGCAGGGTGAAGGGCCCCACCTGCAGGATGGGAGGGGAGGAGACGTCGGAGGGTAATAACTCTGTATGAATGAGACTGTAAAAGACCAAAAGGGGGTGCAAAGCATGCTGGGATTTCTGACCTGCACGGTTTGTCCGGGACGCAAGATGTGACGCATCTTCTCCAGGATCTCTTTCTGAAGGATGTCCCACGTCACCGTTCGCTCCAGATACAGAATGAAGGGATTTCCAAACCTGCGCAGGGAAGAAGGGTTTCAATGAATCTTTGGGATAATCAATTATGATACTTGCTCATATTAATGTCAACTGGTATGATGAGCATAAATTAATGAATGAATTACTATTATTATTATTATTGTGGCTTTTGTTGTTGTTCGAAGTAGAAGTAATAGTGGAGAAGTATAAAGTAAGATACATGTTTTTAATAAAAGAGCAAAACCAGGCAAAAATCATTAAAGTGAATAATATTTGTGATGCAGACTGTTGAACTATAGATGAGTTCTGCTACATCGTCTATCAACAGCTGTAGGTCTGTAAGTTACTCTGGCGACGCCTTTAGTATTGTAGATTACTGTCTACAAGTGTGAAAGGAGGCTGATAAACTACTACAACTACTGTAGTATGTATTTGTAGGGCTGTGTTATTACAAAGTAATTCATTAAAAACGTATACATTACTTAGCTATGAGTTTGAAATGTATTACTACAAATGTAAGGCTAAACAACCAGACTGTAACATCTGGAGACAGTAGCCCCATATCCAGTACATTGGAGTGACTTCAGCGTGTGTGTGTGTGTGTGTGTGTGTGTGTGTGTGTGTGTGTGTGTGTGTGTGTGTAGAAAGTCACACCTGCGTCCTTGTTGTCCAGCACAGGCTCTGTTACACACCAGCAGGACGATCTTCTCCGCCTGCCCGCTGTTCTTATTGGGACTGGGCGGCGGTGAGGCCGGCTCTTGAATCTGCGTAGAGATCCTGTTGTTGTCTGTGCCGTACTTCAGGTTGTTCTGGTTGAGATTTGCGTGCGGGCTCCCTGAGACAAACACAAAGACAATTAAAGAGGCTTCCCTCGGTATCGGCCTGTGTCTAATCGAATCTCCACTCCCCCAGGGTTGGCTGACACTGATTTGCGACTGGACAGGGACGGGGGGCGGGGGGCGGGGTTAGACAGGATGTCGTACCGCCTCGTTTGGATCGAATCTGATCTGGCCTGAAGAGCTCGGGCGTCTCGAAGGCAAAGATGGAGTCGCTCTCCTGAATGATCTCCAGGTCGTCGTCGTCATCGCAGAAGGAGCGGTGGAAGCCGTCATAGTACATTTCAGTGAGGACAATCTGAACAGAGAACAAGGGAGGACTTACAATTGAGATCAGTGGAGCTTATATCATTTACATATATTTGAGTTGTGTGAATTACAATAACCATCTGAGATACGTAGGCTTGGTCATTCACTAAAAAATCAAATCAAAACATTCAGTTCTCTTTAGCCCAGTGCTGCAGGTTTAGAGAGGTTAAATGCAAGACTTTCTAAGATTTAGATCATGCCGCTAGAATAGAATTTAAGATCAATTTGACTCTGATCAAAAAAATCAAAAAGATGAAGCAGCATAAAATTGGGTCAAACGGCCGGTGCTGATCCAAACTTTTAAACAAGGCCGTCAAATCAAAACATGAGTTGGCCTCTCACTCCTTCATTTATCAAGAAGCACGGAATAATTTTCACCATTTTCCGACATCAAAGACATTTTCCAACTTTTGTAAGAAATTAAACTAAGATATTTCAATACCACATACAATGTTATTTCTTCTTCAGGAGCCACAGCAACTTATGGTAAACTGAAAAAGTACCTCTATATTTTGCATTAAGTAGGCGAGCCTTACTGTCATTGCATAGTGCTACACGCTGAGGTGGGGTTGCTGCTCCCGTCAGCGCGAGAAAGCGACAGTACAAAATAAATAACAACATCGACGTCGTGTCAACGTGTTTGTACCTGTTGCGCAGGGATTTTGGTCTCTTGGGCCACGGCCTGTCTGAGCCTGGACACGGTGCCGGACAGCGGCACGGCCACGCCGACTCTCATGCAGTGGGAGCACTTTCCTTGGTACACCACTGTCACATACAGCGGCCTGCAACACAACACACACAGCGGAATTAATTGGCTGTTTCATAGCTGACGTTTCAAAGATAGACGGCTTCCTCTAATTTTAGCTTCCGCCTGTCAGATCTCTCCCGATGATTTTTCTGGGCTGACACTTGTTTTCATGCCGGGTCCAGAATAAATCATGTCTTGTTAAATTTTTGGATGTTTTTTGTTTTTTTTTCTCTGCCGTCTGATTCACATACAGAGTAGATGCGGCCGTGGTGGCGGCGGCGGCGGCTCACCGTGTGTGAGGTACCGGGATTGGCAGTGAGATGCAGAGGAAAGGATCGAAGGTGTTGCTCTGTTTCTGGCAGTGAGGGCAGGTCAGTGAAGACCTGCAAACAGAGACAACAAGATATGTTTACTGTGAGTGAATCATTCTGAAGGATTAGTTCCATATTTTGGAAATAACAGTTTATCGTATTCTTGCAGATGGTGAGAGGAGAAGATCGATACCCATATTGTCAATGGTAAACATGAGCAGCAGGTTAGCTTAGCTTAGCTTAGCAAAAAGTCAAAAACAAGGAAGGAAGCTTAGCCTGACTCTGTCTAGTCGTTTGAAAAAATACTTAATTCCAATTCTGGATAAAACACTATATATTAACACATCTAATTAATCAATACACTTTGATTTTGTGTCATTTAAACTAGCATCTTCACACGTGTTAACAAAGGTGGAATTTTGTGCTAAGCTTACCAGCTCCAGGCTTCATTTTTTTCCTGAAAACTTTATTTACAACTACATATATAAAAAACAGTATTACATAACCTATTTTCAATATGATAGAGAATTAAAAAATACACTTAAATTAAACATAATAGACAATAAATGAACATGAAAAAAAACAATGACACTATGATTAAGAGTTAAACAATATATTGCATTTTTCTTAAAAGGAGTCATACCAGTCACGGTTCATCATTTATGCATGACTTAAAATCTAAAACCTCAATATCACAATTTCAGGTTATATTTTACTACTGTGTATTTTGTTTTTGAAGCTGTTCTGTTCAATAAATATCTTTGATTGATTCTCACAAAGAAAACATTTATGGCAGCAGGTAATAGATCTGTATTTACCTTTATATAAAGACATTTAAGATTTATTGTAGTAAATTAAATTGCTTTTTACCTGTATTGTGCCTGAAACAGCTCCTGTACAAAAGAGCCAGGTGCTGGTAGTGGAGATCCTTCAGGAGGATTTTCCTCTTCTACTGGAGGCTACAGATGAAACAGAAGAAGCACAATACCACATGATAAACAATAGCATCACATCGTAAAAATATAACGTATCGATCAAAAATGACCAAAAATGTTGAATACACTTGTCTATAACTTAACATAGAGCTCCCTGATTGGCCCTGTATTGGCGTTTACCTTGCGTGGAGGTCTGATGTCAGGATGGACGATATGATTGAGGTCTTCGTGAACTCGGTCCAGCAGCCAGAGGAGGAACTCCTGGGCGTCGTGCTGGGAGTTACCTCTGAACTGAAGGGCACTCTTGGACACAACATTCTGCAGCAGAACAAAACACCTCCATTACATTCCAGCACGCGGCTATAACGCTTTCGTACATCGCAGCCCAGACTGTTCTCCACATTGGCCGGTCATAAAATATTCAGTGCGTTTGACCGGGATGAGGATCAGCACAATCCTAAAGGTCAGCAGGGGTGGAGGGGATGGTGGTGGGGGGGGCTGTGAGAGGCAGGAGTGATGGTGGTGGGGTGGGGGGGGGGCTTTTTAAAAACCAGGACGGAGGCTGCAAATCGACAGATTAGCCGCCTCACTGACAATTACGGGGCAGGGAAGACAACAGTGTGTGCCACTGTGTACAGAGCGGCCGGGCCGGATGATAGAAAGTCACCCCTGCTAACCCCATATCACATGTCACGCAAGGTCAAAGACAGCGGCTCTGTGTGTCTTCGCCGCGTCCCACAGGGGTCACTCCTCCTCCTCTCAGAGATATCACAGGCGCAACCTCAGCACTTCTCAGCAACTCTGACGTAAACAAAGACCGGCACTTTGAACGTAGAGGCCTTCAGAGGATTCGAAGAAGAGGGGCCATTTGAAGACATTTTGAGACAATGTTTACTGACACGTCTCTGCATGGGTTTGTAATCTCAGATGGGTCTTAAAAGAGAGAATACTATAAGAGACAATAGAAGCCATAACACTAACCCTATTACTAGTGACATGACCTGTGCGATTTAATATTTCATGTCAAATACTGTTGTTTACAAAAGTATACAGATATCACAGTGACCACAAGAGAAGTACATTAGAAGTATGATAAAATTGTGCATATGCTAAACTATAAATAAAATATGTGTTTTCTTATGTTATAATCTGCAGTAATCATTTATGGAATAGTTCTGTCGAAAGAGGGATTAATGTATTGTTGTTATTATTATTAATAGTAATATCATCATCTATATTGTTTTTTTTCTGCTGTAACACACAATTTTCTCCAATGGGAACAAACGGCTCTATTCTACTCTATTCTATAGACATATACAGCAAGAGGACCACAAAAATCTAAGTTTATCATGTATCAGCTGTCCAATAGCAAATGTATCATTTTGTCAATCATAGAGTTGTTTTGTAAACAGTTGTGTTGTTGTTTTTTTCACATTGTGTGAAATTATAAATCACAGATCATCTATCAGAGGGTTTGAGTCGGACTGGATGTTTCTCGACCGAGAGAAGAAAACGGCTTCGTTGTCACAGAGGATAGATTCTCACTGCTGTTATTGTTGTTATTATTATTCCGGACATTTCCTCCTAATGACGTTTAAGTGCTCTCAGTTTGGGCTCAGATTGTGGTCGGAGGCTGAAACAGAGCACAAGCCAGGGGGAAGCAGCGTAAAGTTCAATTAGCAGCATTTCAGCTCTCGATAGACGATGGAAAGAGCAGTGGAGGGGATGGACAGAGAAAGATATAGAAGTTTAAATATGAGGTGAAGCTTCAACTTCATGCTTTTTTCTACACACTAACAATTCTTCATTTGGAAATGTAATAACTGTTTTAGATGAAAGCACCTGATCCAGACTGCTGCTGACGCTCGGCTAAACATACTCAAGGCCTCTCAGTCTAAACAGAATAATCTATATACAATCCGACACTTTGTTCTCTGGCAGGGAACCAAGGTAGGAGGAAGAAAAAAAGAAAAAGACTGAAATAGAAACACAGAGAAGAATCCGAAATGTGTCTCTGTCCAATTTAGTTCCTCTCCACTGTGAGTTTTGAACTCCTGAAAGAGACAAGACGCACAAAGACAGACGAAAATATCCCTGTTGTGAGAGAGCCGAGCCTTTGTGAGAGTGACAGGCGAAGTTTTAAGGCCCAGGAGGTGAAGAGACGGAGGAGCAGACGAGGCTGAAACACAAGCTGACAAGCATTTGACGGACAAATAAAACAGGAGCTCAAAGCGAATTCTGAATAAATGAGAATCTTGAACTGTAAGAGCAGCAATTTCCTCTTTTCCTTTTTTTCATCCATTGTTATTAGCACAAACCTTACGTAAGCTATGACTCTGTGGAATCTGAATGCTCTTGTGTTTGAAATCCTCATATGAAATATGAAGTAAATAAAAGTCATGGCTGAGACTCGATCACTGCGTGTGACCCTGTCTGCAGTTATTCGGACAAATCGAGAGAGAACAGGATGTGAAATGGACTCATATTCACATTCTCATCAGCATCAGGTGCTGTCGCCAGCACTGCCAGATGAAAAGACTTTGACTTGTGCAAAACAAGCAAATCTACTGGCCTTGATTGTCATGTTTGTACTATTATGAGTGCTTTGTTTATGTTTTGGACTGAGACAGTGAATGCAAGTTGGCTGAACATGCTGATGGGACTAAATGTTTTCTTTACACCTGACTCTGAACTCAGGCCTTTGAACATCAACTTCTTCTTAGTTGTTGTTTAACATCAGTGAAATGGCTGTTTTTTGTATCAGTGTTCATCACTGATTCTAACACCCATATAAGTCGTGGTGTTGTTTTGGACAGGGGTGCTTTCTGGCTCCATACTGTGACGCTCATTTAGAATGTTAGCTAAACGGTGAACTTATACGTTAGAGCCTGTTACATTTGCATGTGTCTTTACACTGCTTTTAGGGAAAATCCTACGTACTATACCTTTAACCTAAAGGTCCACTGAAAATGAGGAAAAGTTGTATCCACTTCAGTTGACAGAAATTGAATATGGAAGAATTATACTGTTGTTGTTTTTTTGTTTAAAATCAATTGGATGTCCACATTGTTGTTTTCACTAGCCCTGATAAAAGTCCTTTAAATGTCTCTATGGAGGCTGCCATCTTTACCCACCATGTTTACCCTGTAAACCATGGGAAAAACACCCAATGAGTTTTACTTATAAATGGAGGTTGTCATAAATTCTACTGCAACGTGCAAATTCACCACTAGATGGTGCAAAATCCTACATTATGCCCCTTTAACTCGGACCCCATGTTTTGGGACAGTCGAGTGAAAGCCAGAGAACATGGAGAAAGTTGTCATCAAACATGGGGAAACCAGATTCGAACCAGTCCCCTTTGTACACTGGTGCCCCTTTTACAGCCCCTGGCCCTGAAAACTCCTGGGCCCGCCACTGTCGCGAGGTGCAGCTGGATCACCACCTGGGTCCTTACCTTAAAGTCTCTACTGTGCTGAGGTGTGTACTCAAAGGTCCAGAGCGCGCGCACCAGGCCGGACAGCTGCTCCGTCACCTCCCCGGAATCATGCTGCTGCTGGGCGGCCCTCTTCAGCACCTGCGCCCCGTTGGACTTGGCCTTGTCTCCACCACCTCCACCGCCGCCGCCTCCTCCTCCTCCTCCTCCTCCGCCTCCTCCTCCACCGCTGCTCCCGCTGTTGTTGCTGCCGGTGTCCGCCCCTTTGAACTGCTCCAGCGCCAGGTACTCGGCGAACAGCTCGGTGTTGCTCAGGCACTGCAGGATGGCGTTCATGAAGCAGGTGTTGCCGTGGTTCTTCAGGCCGGCCACCCCGGGCACCTTGTCGCCGAAGGGGAACCCTCCGCAGTCGCTGTCGTCGGACGCCAGCGACCCGCCGGTGGTGGCGGGGAGCAGCGTGGCGTCGTCCTTCTCGTCCTCGGCGGCCTGCTCGTCGGTGCTGAAGTGGGACAGAGTGGACAGCGTCCGGAGCACCCTGTTCATGAAGCTGCCCACGGAGCGCACCGAGCTCCTCCGGAACAGCTTCTTGCTGAAGGATTTCTTCTCCTTGTTGCTCACAACTTTCGACATGGTGGGTCGGATCGTGGGTTTCACCCCACACACACACACACACGCTTAAAAACACAGGAGATTCCCACCCACCCACCACCACCCCCTTGTCCTCCCCGCTGCTTCTCGATTAGAGCATCGCCCGGAGCCTGCGCGGTGGCAGCATCCCCACTCCGCGGTGTGGCCCGGGCATACTTCACGGAAACACTGAGGCCTGCTGGCTCCTATATCATATCGTATGGAGACGGTGGATGGGATCAGCCCACTTGCAACACTGTGTCGGCTTGCACGAACAGCCTCCGATGGGAGAGAGAGCCACAGCAGGGGCACCGCCGTGCGTAAAAGCCTGGGGAGGTCCCGCACCAGCCCGCAGCCATCCTTCCCGGTTACACAACGCGAGCTGCCCCCGGCGTGGACACAACAACACGGCTCAGAGCGGATTGGGCATCAGCGACTCACAATCGGGCAGCGGAGGCGAGGAGAGATGGGATTCCTCATGATTTATTCAAGAAACCGCAGCTCCACCCTGTTAAAGGTATTCCTCCGTCCACCAGGATCCACGCGAACGCTGGGAGCACGGTTCGGCCCCCATGAATGTAATCGTCTCCCCTAAATCCACATCGGAGCTCTGCCAAAGCGAGGAGGAGGAGTAGGAGGGGGAGGAGGAAGAGGAGGAACCCCGCGACCGGAGCGGCACAGCCTGCCGCTGCTCCCCCGCGCCCGCCCGCCGTGGAGCATCCGTCGGTGAGCCAGATGTTGGAGGTTCCCCTGTCCCCATCCACGACGCTCGTCGTCCCTGTCTTCGTCTTCCTCTTCGCGTTTTTTTTAAGTCTTCAGCCAAAAATGTCCAGACCCTCCGGCGTTCGTTTGGGAATTCACGGAGAGGCCGCTTCCCTCCGTCTCCGTCAGCATCATCAGGAGGCACCGACACTGCAGGCAGGCAGCAGGCAGCAGGCAGGGCGGTGACGGCTGACGTCAGGGCCCCGACACTGGTCCATGTCGGAGGAGGAGGAGGAGCAGGAGAGGAGGGAAGCAGGTACAGCGGCATGTGATGATACTGCTGCTGCTTCTGCTGCTGGGTGATGTCTCAGCCTCAGGCGCTTGGACAACAGGCAGACTGGAGCTGATAATTAGTAATGGCGGTACAATACAATTTATAGCAAAAATAAATCAAAACTACTTTTTGTTGTGTTTTTTTTCTGGTAGATCAGAACTATAAGTAAGAGACATATTAATATCAATAAAATATTATTATAAGGCCCTGGCATCCTAGGAAATACATTGTTATTAGAAATATATATATACTTCATACTATATTAGTATTGGCCCACTTTAAAGGTAAACTATGTCAGATTGAGTGATATCTAGTGGTGAAGTTGCTCATATCCAGCAATTACCCCTCACCCTGCTGCTCCCTTCCAAGCATATAGAATAATCGATAGCTTTCTGTTGACATTTCAACTTTAGTTCGTGTCCACCTGGGACATCCAGCATGGATCCGTCCAACATGGCAGCCCCCAGGGTCCACCCCTGAGGTAAGGGGCTGATTCTAGGATATTTATATATATATATATAAATACATTCTTATGATAAAAGATCGAAGATAGCCACAATTCTAACCAATGACACCAAACCTCTAACATAAGCTTTGCACATTGCACCAAAACAACAAGTGTTTACTCCACAGACTGGAGTCTTACCTGTGTGTGACAATGAAGCTGCAGTTATTTGCACATTATCCCCTGAGGACAGACGGTGACAGACGAGACAATTCTCTCGGCGTGAGTTTCCGAATGCACCCAGACACTTTTAGACATCGCACACACAATCCTTATTTGAAAAAAGGCCATACATTTATTAAACTATCTCTGTTACATCATCAGTTCATCCATGCAATTTATCTTGCCCTATCTCCCAGGATATATCCCCTCCACCTTTCACTTTCAACATTAAATACTGAGCATGAAGCTTGGATAACACAAATGAATAGAGAATCATTAATTTCATATAACTCACGATGACTGATGATTTACATTGTTATGACAAGTATACACGGATCATTTAGATTTCAAATGCTCTCCTACACATTCCATGATTAACATTTCCCCGGATGATTCATTGACAAATAAATGCAGAAACTGAAGAGTCAAGACAAGTCCACCCTGACCTTGACTCCAAGGCCTTAATCATCAGTGAGACATCGTGGAAAGTCACACTTGGTTCAAAATGAATTGGTATAAAAAAAACAGATGAAACCATTGTGATCTTAATCTCTTAACAGGACTAGAAACGTAAAATTCCCCAAACAATCCAGAAGCGAGGTGGCAGAGCAGCTCTGACAAAACTACAGAGTCCTTCTCCCTCTCCCTTACTGTTAATAGTCGATGCTGCGGAGGGCAGCGATGGTGGAGGCCAGTCGACGAGGCAGCAGCTTGGCCATCTGTCGGTAGTTTTCAGGTTTGGCCCTAAGCAGGTTGACGATATGCTGCAGGGTGCGGGACGGCTGCAGGCCCAGAGCGTCCATCACATTGCTCAGGTAATCTGCAGAGGAGGAAAAGGAATCATCAGCATTCTTTACTTTATAAAGACAGGAGGCATTGCTAGCGCCATGTGTCCCTCCAGCATGATGCTAACTACCGATATCTGTGGCCAGCTGTTTGGTGGAATGGGTGCTGAGATGCGGGATGAGCAGGATGGCGTCGCAGTATGTCTGCATGGTTGCCCGGGCGATGGAGCCGAGCCAATAGTCTGCTGTGTTGTCCAGCTCAGGAAGGTCATCACCTGATCGGAGGGAAGGTGAGGTTCCCAAAGTTAGCTGATGCTGATTCAGAAACTAACACAAACAAAAACTAACCCAAACACATTTCCGTCAAACATGCTGGAAGGATGAGACATGGGCCAATAAAGATTCTGGTAAACTGTTGCAAAGATGTAAATAAAATAGAAAACATTTTTGCAATGTTACCCCTTTCCAAAGGAATAGTTAATGGATAAAGGTGAATTTAATTTGAATATATGGGGATTGCAACTTCAATTATCTAAACATAAACCTGCATCTAACCAATTTTAATATTTTGCTTTTAGGTCTTGGTATGTGATCTACTGAGAGTCATTCCAGAATTTCTTGTATTTTATGTAAACTTTAAAGAAAATGCATGAGAACAAAAGTCTAAAACAAAACCCTATAGTATCACAAAATGACTTTTCTTTATGTATCAAATACAAGTTAATCCTGTTACCTTTACTTTCCCTACCCATAAAACTGTGATGACTAAAGATAAAAGGATAAATTGAAATAAAAACAAATTAGAAAATGCAGGAAATAACTGAGTTAGAGACAATCACGGACGACATGAAGCCTGATGGTCACTAACCTTGTTCTGGAGGGAAAGGCAGTTTCCCAGCGTGTAAGGCCATTTCTAGTGCTGGGTCCTCCTGTGTCACAAATGGCTCCAAGTGGAGTGGCAGTGACATCAGGTACTGTCCGATCTGAAAGGAGAAAACATGAATAATACTGTTTTAGTATATCCAGTATTGATCGGGGCTGATTTTATGGGGAAGCATTATTTACAAGAGAAAGTCGAGGCTTTTATATAGATATCAGATGAACCTGGCTCACATTTGTTATGTACTCCTGTGGTGACAGGCTGAAAGTTGGCAAGTCTTCGGTGTAGCTCTCTCCAAAACCAGGGGCCTCTTGATTCTGATGACAAACGAGCAGCGCAATTAAAACAAGCAGGAGGCGAAGACACACAGATCATCTGAAAACTCAGTAGCTGTGTCAATTCTGTCAGCATCAGAAATAAAATAATCTTGAAACCCAGCACTTAATCACCTCCATCTTGGAGACGAGACAGAGCTGGTGTTTAATCTGCAGGAAGACGGAGTCGAACGCCAGCTGATTGGCCTGCTGGTTGAGTCTGGTCAGGGCGGCTCGGGGCTCAGCGAACAGGCTGGAGTTCCCTGTGCCCTTTTCCTACAAGACAAGGAGGAAGAGATGGATACAAATACACCCGTATGGAAGATACTAAAATTAACAAATGCCTCACTGTTTTTTGTACCTTTAATGAGTAGAGGACTTCCATCAGGTTGTTATATTCAACCATGTTGCCCCTTTGAAGGTAGTTGTACTCCTGCCAGGGGTTCTTGGTGGCGCTCTTCCTTTCTGTGGAGCTGGCCTCCTGGATTCCTGCCAGACTGCGAGGGCTGTACGACTCGGACAAGTACTTACCTGCCGTACCCAGGATCCTGGTGGAGGGTTTGAAAATGCATATAATCCCTTACAACCTGACAATGGGACCAAACTGACACACAGAGGTTGAGGATGAGAGCAGACAAATTTAAGAATCAAGGTTTCCCTCACTTGTTTGACAGCTGCTGCTCAAATGCTCCACACTGTCTCAGTAACTCTCCACAGGTGGCAATGATCCTGTAAAACACAACAGAAAAAATGAGGCAACATTTGAGAGCATGCGAAGAGAGAGTTTTTCCTGAAAAAGAAAAAGAATCTGGATTCAAATGACTTGGTATTTTTATTCTCAATCACAAGAGAGACTTGACCTGACTGAGTTCTGAAAGGCTGTCCAGTCTTCCTGGAAAGCCGACGGATTTGGAGCATCCTCCAGATTACACTTCTTCCTAATGGACTGCAGTGTTGTGGAGAAGTCTGACACATACCTGGGAAAAAGGTTCTAATGTTATAACGGGGCATCTTTACAAAAATATCTTAAAGTGAGACTAGTGCTTTCTTAAAATAAAGGTGTTTTCAACAGGTGAAGAGTGAAAGGTCTTTACTTGGTGAAAAGGGCTTTGAGAGCTTTCAGGAGGCCACACACAGCCAGGCCGTCAGTCAGTCTGACACATCGGTCCACCGCAGCAGTGGCCAGGCCGAACAACTTGCCAACAGAGTGGCTCAACTCTTCTACACAATCGATGACCTCACCATGTTCCTAAAGAGGGGGGAGAATGGTGTGAGAGAAGGGACAACATCAACTAAAACAATTTCCAATGAGAACAGAGAATGACATTTCTGGCTGAATCAGATTGTCTGTTTGTTCGTGGGGTGTTTTACCAAAGGTACAGCACTGATCTGGATGAGGAGGTGAGCTTCCTCCAGAACCCCATACTGCAGCTGGTAGGGTTTGTATGGGTCATACAGGGCACACACCAGCTCATTCACCTTCAGCAGGTTATTCTCACCTACAGAGGAGCAACGGAAGAAAAACAGAATTACAAAAAACTCCAATTAAAACAGCTTCTCTGTTTTGTTTTATTCTCGTCAGTGCACAGACCCAAATGTGGAAGCATGGCGGCCTCCAGGCTGTGTCCAAATGTCGATGTAGTTTGATGGAGTTCCAGTAGAGTGTCAAGACATTGCTCCTGTGCCACCCGTTCCATGGCCGTGCTCAGGCACACCGTGATGGACGGTACCATGGCCCCCAGAGTCTGGATCAGCAGCACTGTCACCACCTCATACGGGTTCTTGAACACCTGCAGGGTAATGTAATTCTAATTTATTCATGGGACTCTCCATGGCCGATAATAGTCCAGTGATTCTAAATAACATGTCCGGTGTTCCTGACCTGGCTGCTCCACTGTAGCTGACTGTGCCAGGAGGAGAGCAGCGTGTCGTAGAATTCAGTCAGCTGCTGGTTCAGACTGAGCTCACTCTGGGAGAGATCCTGCCATATGCTCACCAACTGACCCTGGAGAGGTCAAAACAAACACTCATTCACAAATAGACATTGGTGAAATAGATGAGAAAGTGAATGTTGTGACTGCTAATGAATTATTCTTTGTTATGGAGGTGCACACTTACCTTATGACACTTATAGTAGTAGGCAAGAAGCTGAGGCATTCTGTCAATCTCTGTGAAGACCTTCACAAACAGCTTGGCCTGGTCTGTGGAGACATGACTGTGAACTCTGGGCAAAACATATCCGATAGTCAAAATAAGACAGAGGTTTTTACCTAAAGCCATGGAGTTGAAGGTGGCAACTATTTGTGGGCTGGCCAGAGCCTCCAGTCTGTTTTTCAGCGCCTCCAGGTGGACACACTTTTCAGAGTAGTCTGGTGTGTCCACTAACATGGCCAGGCTGTTCTGCATGCTGGTCAGCTTAGAGGAGATCAATGCAAGGTCCTGGTGGAATAAAGGACATTCAAGGCAATGTCTACAACATACAACCTACTGTAACATTGCTGTTCTGTTAAACAAAATATTCTGAATTCACTTCTTATCCATCGTCTGAAATGTGGCACAAATGGTACAAGTGGGACTTGTTTAAGGGATTTAGACTTTCAAGTGCATAGTTTCAATAACATGAAAATGGATGGATCCCATGAGTTCTATAGCCATTCACGCAGTAACTATGACAACTGCACAAAAACAAGAATACAGCATTAGCAGATGCTATCCTTTATACCTGTGTTTTGAAGGTCTCCTCAATGTCTGCGCTTAGTGTGCTCCATTTATCCGCCTCCTGTAGAGCGTCAGCTGCCAGCTGCATGCGGCTCTTCACCTGATCAATCTCCACAAGAACCTGTGAACAGGATCCAAATGAATACAGGTCAGTCTAAAAATATCATCAGGTCACCCACCACATTACATGCAACTGTTACATATTATCACTCGAATACAGATCATCATTTATCTTAATTTTACGTGCTTAGAAATGGACTTGAAGTATGCAAATGCTGAATATGTGATATCAGAGCATTGTAAAAAGTATGCAGACCTGCATGGACTGCACAGTGTCCTGCTCGAACTTTTTGATGTCCTCTTTGACCAGAATCATTTGATCCTTGAGGAAGGAAGCCTCTTGTTTCACAGCCTCCACATCTCGCAGCACTCTGGGCATGTTCTGGAGGGCCTGATTACTGCTCTCTGCAAACACAGCAGTTATTGAAGGACATGAAGATATTACAGTATGACATTTCAGGACATTATGTCAAAGTTGGTGCCAACATCTGGACAAGGAAATTACAATGATTTTTATTGTTATTGTGTTTCAAGTGCAGAATTCACAGCTCCACAAAAGTAGCCAGTTGCCAGTTTATTAGCTACAACTAAGCAGAGCAAATCCAGTCTACAACCCATGAACTGATTCCTATGGTCATTGTATTGTGAACTTTTGTCGCCCTCTTTACATGAATGTGTCTCCTTAGATCATTTGGATGGTGGCAGCCCAACCATGTGTGACGTATCACGTTTGTCAGTGTTTACAAGAATTGGAGAAATCCAGGTGTACCAGTGGACCTGCACACATTCTACAAACACCGTCATGTGAAGAAGCTTTACAAGTTTAGTAGTTGAGCAAGGTGTAACTATCGAACCGGACATGCAGCAATAATAAAAACAATCGAATCAAAGACAGGGTTGCAGTTTGTTGTGCTTGAGAGAATATTTACAAATTCAGACTTGATCTCTTATCTACATTTCATACAAAAGGAACATCCAATCATTCATTTGTTTATTTAATCATGCGTGTGTAACATGTAGAACCATTCCCATTTGAAGAGTTGCATGTTGAATGTTAATCCAGTCTAATTCTTACTAATAGCACATTTAATGTGCAGCAATTCCAATCTGCTTCGACAGATGAGATTACCTTCATTTACATGTGGACTACATGGGAATGTATCTTAATGGAACTCTCTGTGGAGAATGGCAGATATTAAAACAGCAGGTGTGATGGAAGACTGACCCTCAATGGCGTTGTTGACCTCCTGGATGAACAGTTGCAGCTTCATGACTAGCGTTGCTGCATGAGTGTCCGCCTTGCCCGGAGCCTCCTTCTGCACCAGCCTGAAGGCTCCATTCACCCAGTCCTTCACGTCGAAGTCATCGTCCAGGAACTTGGAGAAATCCATCAGCGCCTCCTCACTCCTTCTCCCCCCACTCACCGGGAGGAGAAAGTCACCGTTTCACCAGTCAGTCTACTCTGCCGCAGTCTGTGTCATCGAGCCATTGCTAATATTAGCCGCTAGCTAGTTCTTCCCAAACAATGGCTTCGACACGAATATAAAGTAAATGGCCCAAGAAAAAGAAATGACCATGACAACTAAATAGAGTTCCAACAGTGCGACGGCTTCCTCCAGAGTTATTTTTGAGCGTTTACGGTTTTAAAGGGATAAAAGACACGGACATAATTCTGTTTCAGAGCAGGTTGGTGATGCAGCTGAGACTTGACAACAACTTCCTGTTTGAGCGCTCTGTTTACCTTCCGCGGAAACAAGCACCGGAACATATGGACCGGTTACATTGTAAAATAAAATAAAATAAAATAGAAGAGAATAAAGCAAAGCAAAATAAAACAGACTACTTATTACGTATATTAAAACATATTATAACAACCTTTCTTTTCTACACCCACAAAGAAAATATCAAAGGTACTACTTCTACTGCCGTGACTAATCAATAATAATAATAATAATAACAATAACAATAATAATAACGATCAAAATGAACCATATATATATATATGTGTGTGTGTGTGTGTATGTGTGTGTGTGGGGGGGGTGTATATATATGTGTGTGTGTGTTATAACTGCTGTCAGTTATAGTATCCTCAATGTTTTGTATCATGACTTGTCCTCAGTGATGTATTATAGACATTAAAACACAATGGTTGTTTCATATCAGTTGCAACAGACGTTTATCTCCACACTCACTTTGTTTCATGACTAATATGCAAACCAGAGGAGTAATAACAACCATAATACTACACTGAGTGCTGTGTGAAGCCAGTGGAGCAGCTGTCTCTTGCAGCAACATGGGGGTAATGGCCGACATCAAGGACACACTGTCCAAGGCTGTGTTCTCTCCTTCCTCTCTGTCGTCAGGTCGCGGTGCCCTGCACGTGGCAGAGATCCTCCTGTGTCTGCTCACCTCCATCCTGGCGGCCTTCAGGGGCAGGAGCAGCCACACCTACTGGATCCACGCCATATTCACCTGGGCCTTCTGCTCCATCGCGACCCTCTACGCCGTAGAGGGTCGCAATGGGGCAGAGTCTACGGCCTGGCAGTGAGCACGTCCGCTTTGCTGTGCGGCGTCGCCTTCCTCCTGTAAGTGGTGAAGGACAAAATCCTAGACGGGAGGAAGGGAAGCTACCGCGCTGCCCTGCCCAGGTTCCTCAAGGTCACGGAGGCCTTCGTGAACTGCATGATTTTCACCTCACTGACGGGTTACAGAGACACGCCGGCTCTGATCCTGTGTGTGGTGGCGTACGTCGTCCCCTTCCTCATCCTCCCTGCGATAATCGCCGCCAACATCCTGAGGAAGCTGAGGCAGTGTTTGCCCTTTAACAAGGACAGGTTCGTGTTCATCTTCCTGGCAGTCTCCGTGGCACTGTAAACACTCGCCGCCATAGTTTGGCCCATCTTCATGTTCAGGGACAACCCTCGTCCTGCCGACTGTCCATCCAGCTTCTGTATCTGGGCCGTTCAGTTCACGGTGACCTTCGTGACCTACGTGAACCTGGTGCTCTTTGCACTGGACCTTGTCTTCACTCTGCTCGGCGTGTGTGGGCTCAGACGCTCGTGAACTGTGGTCATCTCATAATCTAGAGATTTTTAAAATGACTAATTATGAGCAGACGTTACAACAATCATTTTGCTATGGATCACTAATGTGCCATAGAATCAGATTTTTGATTATTTGGTTGAATCAATTGTATAAATCAAGCTTTCTAATACTGTTCAGTTAAATACTGTCTAGTTTATGAACAGAAAAATAAATGTATGATAAAAACTGGGATTTACTCCTTGTGCAATTTTCCATTTCTATACTACTTTTTGTAAAATTGTATATGAGATACAAACTGTTTACAGAAATAAACACAATGTAAAAGATATTTTTCAATGTTTCAATATGTTCAAATTTAAAAAAGGGAATCATGTTATATATCACATCTTTGACTGTAATTCAACAGCATATACTTTCCTCCCACAAGTGATGAACAGATCAATATAACCCCAGAGTTTTATCTTTTTTGGTGAAATGATATCTTTTAAAGCCATAATGGAGTCTCCTGCGTGTTTAAATGTTTGTTTGATGTAACATGAAAATGCATTTGAATATTTCTACAAGTTGTATCGACCCTCTTCTCACAAGATGAGCAGAGACAGTTTATTCAAATCTCACCTCGCAGACAGACGTGCACTTGAGAACTCAGATAGTGAATGTAAATACCTGAGCCAATGCTTGTTGAGAAAGAGTATTTTGATATTTTAGTATTTCTTTTATTGTATAATTTTTTTGTATAATGACAATAAAAGGCAATCGATCCTATTATATTCTATTTATGCATATATGTCTGTGTGTGTGTGTGTGTGTGTGTGTGTGTGTATTCCCTTTTTTTAATCTCTTTTTGAATATTTACATGAGGTGGTGGGTCCTCTCTGTGGGGGCCGCCATGTTTTTACAGTGGTAAAAATGGACGCACTAAACATCGTCTGAGTTTTAATGACAACTGAAGTCGACCACAGGTTCTCCTGCATGTTCAGAAGGGTGAGGTTGAGTTGATGGATACAACGAGCTACTCCACCTCTAGAGGTCGCCAAATCTTACACACTGCATCTTTACATATTTTGGATTTAAATGGTTCTGACAATAGAAATGGAAATAATGTCACTTGAATCCCTACCGGACCTTTTCGATGAGAACTCAAAACCCTCTCTCACCATTGGATTCCTGAGGCGAAAAGATTTGAATACGAGGAAATGCCTGTCAAGCAGAGCAACGGAGGCGGGCGGACGGACGCAGGGAGAGCTCATTCTCTGTCGATGACTTCACACCGACGGAGGAGGAACTATGTGTGGTCCGTTCAAAAGCCCCGGGGCCATTCTCCGCCTCTTGGAAATCATCCTCAGCTCCTTGGCCCTGGTCACGGTCCTGTTCCGAGGCGTCATGCTGAATCCGTGGGGCGTGTGGTGCGAGTTTGTGTGGTTCTTCTGCGCCACCGTGCCCCTGGTTCTCCTGGTGATGGAGGCCATGTCGTGGCATGTTCTCCTCGCTGCCTTCCTCCCCGACTGGGCCGACCTGTGCTGCGGCCTGACGGCACTCTGCGCCGCCACCATCATCTCGGCCACCGTCGCCTTTGGCGCCCTCTTCCTGTGCCTCTCCTGCGTGGCCAGCATCCTGTGCTTCGTCTTCTCCCTGGCGGCCACCATCGCCTTCCTGGTGGACGCCGTGATGCAGAAGCTCAAATGCCCCAGCGGCTACCTATCCGGGCTGAGGGGCCTCTTGCGCATGTCGGAGGCGTTCGCGGCGTGCATCGTCATCACCGCTGCCGCCGACTTCTTGGCGCAGCAGCACAGGTCCTCCCCTCTGCTGGTGATGATATGCTGCATGGTTGTGTTCACCCTCTGCCTCCTGGTCACCGTCGTCATCATCGTCCTCCACCTGCTGAAGCTGCTGAGGGCTCTCCTGACCTTCGGCCTCGGCCTGATGGAGCTTGTGTTCAACATCTTGGCAGTGTTGTCGTACGTGCTCACCATCGCACTGTGGATCGCGTTCGGGTACAAGACCTACACGTACGGCCCCAACGTCGACTTCATCACCGTCACCGTCGGAGCCTTCATCAACCTGGTGCTCTACCTGGTCGACCTGGTTCTGTCTTTCAAATCCCGCTAATGGCGCAAATAAGAAAAATGCCAAATCATTAATGTTTTTGTCATCATCTTCTTCAAATCACTGTATCGTGTTTAATGTGTATTTAAAGGTGCAGTGTGTAAGATGTGGTGACCTCTAGAGGTGAAGCTGCATGTTGTAGCCATCACCTCACCCTCACCCTTCTAAGCATGCAGGAGAACCTGTGGTCGACTTCAGCTGTCATTAAAACTCAAAAGATGTTTAGTATGTCCACTCAGGGCCACTGTAAAAACATGGCGGCCCCCCCATAGAGTAGAGTACCCACCCCTTATGTAAATATATGTTAATGTGCTCATTTAAATGTAATGGGGGAAAACATTTTGGTCATTATAAATTCATGAAAATGTCAGTATGTCATTGTTTTTGTATAAAAAATATAAAATGTAAATGTAAAATATTTTCAAAAATGACAGAAATCTTACACACTGCGCCTTTAATGTGTACAAGGTAATATCTGATGCAATAAAATAATTCATTTAGGACACAAATTTGGGGGAAATTTTATTTATATACATTTTTCTATCAACTAAGAGTAATTTGTTTGTATTGATTTCAAGTCAGGAAAATGTTTTAGAATATTTCATATTATATCTTTTAACTGTAATTACATAGTTTACAGAATATGTGCATTAAAAAATGTCTTTTATCCCTCAATGAAATTTAAAGAAACATTTAAAAAGCTATGGTGGTGTAAGCAGAAAGTCGTTCCTGTATTTGATTGTATGGAAACGTTATTGCAATTATCACAATGTTTTATCATTTCTGCAACCATAGCTCTAGATCCAAGATGGCGTATTCAAATAATCTCACCCTGACAGTTGCAATGACGTTAAACTGAGAGCATGAAGGTAAATGTTGGAGCACACCAAAGATGTGAAAATGTTAAGGCGTTATATGTTAAAGTAAAGTATTATTATTATTATTATTATTATTATTATTATTATTATTATTATTATTATTATTATTATTATTATTATTATTATTATTACTATTATTATCATCATTATTATTATTATTATATTGTAATGAAATACAAAGATATAAAAAAGTGCAAAGAGGTTTCCTCAGGCCTCGTCCAGGTCCTCGAACTCCACCGTCTCCAGCAGACCCTGGAAACAGAAGTAGTGGGAGTTGCAGTAGACGGGGGGCTTGTTGGGACTCGAACCCACCAGCTCTGGTTTCAGGGAGGTGAAGGGGTTGCTGCCGCTCCCCTTCATGTCCATCTCCAGCTCCAGCAGGATCTGCAGGGAGTAGGTCATCTCCGTCTCACTGGGGACAGAGGACAGGAAGCAGCGGTGTGACACACAGGTGATAATGGATCGGTCTGGATCATTGGGACGATGATGAGACTCGGATGTATTCAAACTCGTGTGTATCGGAAAATGTTTTGATTTCAAATACATTTTTCTCAAGAAAACCACTTTTTTAAAAAGTTCCTTTGTAGCTATTTGGGGGCAGCTGTGGATGAGGGTGTTAGAGGAGCTGCCATGTGACCAGACGGTTGGGGGTTCAATTCTTGCATCTGGAGGTGTCATTGGGCAAGGCACTGAACCCCATGTGAACCCACAGATTCAAAGGTGCTACTAATGGATGCACTGTCTGAATGTTTGTGTGAGTGGATGAATGTAGACTGTACTAAAATAATAATAAATACAGACCATTTACTATGGCTTGACCTTTGACCTTTTTATTATCGAATGACTCTATTATTAGGCTCAGATGAGATCTGGTCAGAATGGGAGGATATCTCCTAAAGATGGTTTACAGAGCTTGTTTAAGAGTTCAAAAACATTCTTAGTATGAGGATTATTGACCCTTGACCTTTGAAACACACACACACACACACACACACATATATATATATATATATATATATATAATATTTCCTTATTTATGTGTCTTGGTCTAATTTAGTTGAATTGAACTATGTGGTATTTGCATAACACTGACCTGAGAGCGGTGAAGAGAGAAGGAATCTCATAATCCCTGAGCAGGAGCAGAGTTGGAAGCCAACCCTGGTCCAGACCCTGACTGGCATCAAACCCTGTACACATCCAAAACAAACGAGTCAGCAAAAACATAACTATAACCTCAGGGTCAATGGAGGGCCTCCTCCTCCTCCTCCTCCTCCTCACCAGGGTTGAATCCAACCACTAGGTCCGGTTTGGCCACCTCCTCCTTCTCCACCAGCTCCTCCCAGAAGTGGTGGTACAGCCCCTTGTAGGCGCTGATGAAGACCCTCTTCCTGGGGCCAAACGCCCGGAGAGGGGGCCGCAGCACAGGGCCCGCTACCAGCTCTGGCCCCACCAGGACAATCTCGATGCCCTGGTGTCCCGGGAACATGTTGTTGAGCTCGTCGTAGTCCGTGAGCCTGGCCGCCAACGTCTCACTCTGACCCGCCCCCACCAGGTGGACGGTGAGGGGCTTGGAATGAGGCTCCAGGCCAAAGAGCCTCATCGCCCAGGCGATGGTGAGCGGGCGGGAGAAGAACTCGCTGCAGACCCTCCACACGCTCTGTCGGAGGTCTTGGTCGTCGGGGTGGGGTCTGCCGGCGTGGGTCCACACGTCCTTCATGGCGTCTCCGTTCAGGACCGGATCCAGGCGGGCCGAGAGATCTCCCTGCATCGCCAACCAGTCGTCCCAACCCTTGACTTCTGACTGGGGCCTGGTCCATGCCTCTGTGGGGAACGGGAGCTCCTCTAAGGGAGTAGAAAACAAATAAATACGTTTTTTATCTATTTTTATTTTTTTAAATGAAGAATTCACCTGATTGTCCTGATTTTGCGCTGTTGATGTGGAGATGTGCTTACTTTTGTAGATGAGCCACTCCACCACTCTGTCCATGGCGGCCAGACGCAGCAGTGGGCAGAGCCTCTTGTGTGTGGGCCAGTCCTCTTTCTGACAGTCTTTGCAGCAGTAGTACACGTTCAGACACCTTGGAGTCACATGTGGCGCAAAATGAAGACACATCATAAGCTCTCTGTATAGAAAATAGATTTTTGTTGTTGTTATTCCTGTTGTTCACGTGAGACGCTTACAAAATTACCAGATAATATGCCAATAGAAAAACAAAATATAGAATAATAACATATCAGCAAAATACTTTTAGAGTCATAGTGGCCTACTGCCTTATATTTATAAATCATTCAGGAACTCTCCAGCATATTATTCACTGACATAAGCTGAACAACAGTTCTACATATTCACTCATTTCCATCATATTCTATAATCAACATCAATATACTGGCTGCTGTTCATTTACTTATTTCTGTATATACATATTGCATAACTTTGATTTTGTACTATTTTTTAGAGCTGTGAATAAATTCATGTATAAAGGCTTCAACATCTTTTATACTTAACTAAACACAGTATGTAAATACTGTATAATATGTATATGTATGCTGACACATATATTGCTTGAATATTTATTTAGAAATTGAAATGTGGAATGATAAACCACCCCTCTTTATGTAAGGGCATCCTCCAGCATATTTATAGTACAATCAAATATAAACATAGAGTTATACATAAAATCATTCTCTGTACATATATTTACATGTGCACATGTATTAGGTTGTATTGAATGAAATGTAGTATGAGCTTCCTTCTCTACCTGGCACATCGCTTCAGGTTCTGTGGGTTGGACAGCTGACGAGGCCTCTTGTCACAACGCGCACACACTTTAAACGATTCCTCCATCTTCTCAAACATCTCCTTTTGTGAGCAGATGGTTACGGGTTTGAGTCCGGGCTGCGGAACAGCTCTGACAAGAGGAAGTCAAAACATAAGACACGAGGGGCAAATGGACGGAGATCACCTGTAAAAACACCGGGTTTTTGCACGGGAGCTGCATTTCTCCCTCTCTCAGAAGGACTCGTTCTATTCTTAGAGCGGGACACATGCAGCAGTATGAGGGGTGTGTGTGTGTGTGGGGGGGGGATTCACATGAATAGAGTTTACACGTGAGGGGATGTTATAGACGAGGAGCAGGAAGTATAAGTGGTGATGAGCAGCTCTGCTCTGCTCTCACTCTGCACGGCTTCACACAGACATGACATTGACATGAGGTGGTGAATGGAAATTAAGATGCTTCCAAATCCCAACTATCCTACTGCCCACGTTCCAATTTAAAGGTGCAGTGTGTACGATTTGGTGATATCTAGTGGTGAAGTTGCATGTTGTATCCCCCTCACCCTTCTGAACATACAGGAGAACCTGTGGTCGACTTCAGTTGTCATTACGTCCACTCTGGGTTGCTATGAAAAAAAATGGAGAGGACCCACTCCTCATGTATTAATGGGCTCATTTAAGGGTAATGGGGAAAAATAAAACATTGAGGTGATTATAAATTCATGAAAATGTCAGTAAGTAATTGTTTTCTAATATTTTGTGGCAAGTGACAAAAATTCTCACATCTATCTATAGAAATAGAATTATAAAACAATTATATGGTCAAATGTATAATCACCCCAATTTATCACTTGCTTTTTACATAACCCTTAAATGAGTCTGTTAATGCATATTTACACCAGGAGTGGGTCTACCCTATGGGGGCCGCCATTTTTTTAAAAATAGCTCAGGGTGGACCGTATACTCAACATCATTTCAGCTTTAAAAACAACCTATGAGGGCTATGAGGGGTTCTCCTGTTCCTGCACGCTGGAATGGGAGGGGTGAGGTTATGGATCTAATACACAACTTCCACCAGTAGATGTCACCGAATCGTTACACACTGCACCTTTAATGCCAAAGTACTTGTGTTGAACCTGAACAGTAGAACTACAGCCCAAACCAAAGAAACAGCTCTGACACACAGTCACACAGGAGGCTGAAGAGCCACATGGCCCTGTCAGCCATGTATATGTGTGTGTGTGTGTGTGTGGGGGGGGGGGGGGGGGGGGCGTTGGGGGGGGGGGGGGGGGGCTCTCTCTGTCCCTGAAATGGGACCCACCACAGTTCCCGGACCGTATGTGTGGCTCGGACCACAGAACACACCCTCATATCAAAGGGAGAAGTAAAGGCCGTGCAGATGAAGTGGGATAAAAAGCCACTTACCCCTGAGTCTCTGTCATGTTGCCGGTGTCACATGGGCTCCTGCAGTTCCTCCTCTGACATGTGAGAGGACTGACTGACACTGCTGCTGCTCCTCCTGCTGCTGCTGCTACTTCTGCTGCTGTCACATTTAGCACCTGTGCTCCCCCTTCCAGAAAACTCTGACAGCTCCAGACCTGCCCCTGACTCTCCAAGACACACAAACAGTGACATAACACTCGCTCATATCTGTTAACACACCAACTGTAATGTTTGTTTAGTATTGATCAAAACAACAAATAAACACCAAATACATTTTTTAATGTCTTTAATATATTTTGTTAATTCTCATATCCAACCATTACTAGCCCCTGATCTCCTCTGCTGCAGCCTAACAGGGTCTGTTTTATCCATTTTGTCCACTAGAGGTCAGTGTTTAACCAGAGCTACGAGGACAACTCGAGTTTTTATGAATTAACATAAGAAACACATGTGGCAAACAGTAATGGTCATATTCAGCTTTGCAATATAACAACATCTAATCTACTATCATTACTATTATCACTGGTATAATAATTATTATTATTATATCATCATTATCATCATTATTAGAGATGGTAGTCGTAGTAATTGGAGTAGTAGTAGTCTCGTAAGGCTGCTAATGGTGGCAGAAGAAAAATAGTATCAATCAATCTATCTATCAATCTATCTATCTATCTATCTAACATCTGAGTCAGCAAAAAAGTGAGGGCTGAGAGAGAGGAGGTGACGACAGAATCAGAGAATAGAGAAGAAAAAACTTCTGTACCCTGTGATACACTGTCATTCATTCAACTGATCATTTGTAATAAACACCTATACCACCAGAGGGCACTGGTGAGGGTCTCAGTGGTCTGCTCACGTGCTTCATTAAGTGCCCTGTCCATTTCTTTGTTTGTTTGTCTGATTGTGAACACGATAAAAGAAAAACCACCCGGTTGATTACCATGAAACTTTGGGGGAACATGTGGTGTGTGTCAGGAATGAAGCCATTTAATTTGAGTCTTTAGTGGACATTGAATGGCAGGATCTTATCAACACTCCATCATCCACCAAGTGGCAGAAAGTCCATTTCCAACTCTCTGTGACGTCCTCAGCAACCTCTGACATTCCTCTTTGTGTCCCCTCAGTCCTGTTAGTCCTCAAACTCCTCTCTGGGCAGTAAACCCTGGAAGCAGATGTAGTGCGAGTTGCAGTAAACCGGCGTTTTGTTGGGCGAGGCCTGGACCTGCTCCGGCTTCTGAGAGGCGAAGGGATTGGAGCCGCTGTCTCGGATGTTCACCTCCAGCTCCAGGAGAATCTCCAGCGAGTGCTTGAGCTCCATCTCACTGTGGATTGGGCGGAGAGGGACGGAGGAGGAGGAGGAGAAGGAACAGGAGGTCAATTAGGAGGTTTGAGAGAGACAACGTCAGTATCTTTAACTTATGGTCGACGCCACATGTGTCAAACTCAAGACCTTAAAGGCATAATGAATGTCTAAACATAAAAGTCTAAAGCACATTACCTGTGAACGCATGCATGTAAATGCATATTCAATATTTGTAACTTGAATAACTAATAATCAAGTACAAAGACAGCAATTTTACAATATGTTAAGTCGTAATTACATTTACTCCCACAATTAAAAACCGGCCCCTCGAGAGCCACCATCATGCTGATGTGGCCCGTGCTGAAAACGGTCTACACAGTGAGGGGGCGGGGCTTGGAGTGAGCAGCAGTGAGGTTATACACACTATGTGTGAAGAGTCGTGCATGTGACCGACCTGTACATGCTGAAGAAGGAGGGGATGTTGAAGTCTCTGAGCAGCAGCAGCGTGGGCAGCCAACCTTCCACCAGACCCTGGTTGGCGTGGAACCCTGGGTAAACACATGGAAACACAACGAGTCTTCAACACCATCGGGTTCACACGTCACATTTGTTCCGTTTGATCGATGCATGGAAATATTCCGGAGCAAAGTTCTGAGTCATACATTTCAGGGATTTCAGTCAAAACATAGTGGAAGATAAGAACGTGTCATGTTGTGTTTTTATGAGGTTTGATTTGAAACTCACGGCTGTTTATACGAAAACAAATGAACCACACTAATCAAGCAATGGGAGTGGCTTATTTAACTTTCTGTCAGAGAAATTGAAAATAATCCAAAATCCACTTCAGAATGTAATGACTTCTTTCTTGACCGACACCACGTAGGTTCCGTAAAAATCCATCCAGTACTTTTTATACAAACTTGTTCACAAACAAAGAAAGAACCCGGGTGAAAACTTCACATCCTTGGCAGCATTTGATTTGCTGTATCAGCCACCAAAGTGTGAATGTATGTCAAACTAAAACTACATTCACAGAGTTCTCTGCCTATGAATCAAAAAGTGATTCCGGCTCTGATCATGTCTCACACCATATTCATAGGCAGATTCATATCACACCATATCGCACCATATCACACCATATTAAGATGCATTTTTTTATTGTCACTGGACATAGATATCACACCATATCACACCATATCACACCATATCACATCATATCACACCATATCACACCATGTCACACCATGTCACACCATATCACACCATGCCACACCATATCACATCATGTCACACCATATCACACCATATCACACCATGTGGTCCAACATATTCACAGAGACAACCCTCTGCAGCCCTGCTGTGCTGATATTTAAGCTGTTTCGCTTCATAATCTCTGCGGCGTATTAACTGACAGATGTCACTTTCCCATTCAGCTTCTGCTTTCCATCAGTAGTATTATGGTATGGCTGAGCAGCGGGTGACTATCCCTTTGCCCTTTGGCCTCATGTTGGAGGTTCAAGTCAAGTATGGACTGACAGAGAAAGAGGAGGAGGAGGAGGAGCAGTAAACAGGGGAATAAAGTCTCATGTTATTGAGCTATGCATTTTTAAAGGATCAGCTGTTCTTGTGTGTGTGTGTGTGTGTGTGTGTGTGTGTGTGTGTGTGTGTGTGTGTGTGTGTGTGTG
>JAFBJT010111850.1:48954-51454 GCA_016785325.1 Chascanopsetta lugubris
TTTTGGGGGGGGGGGGGGGGGGGGGGGGGGGGGGGGGGGGGGGGGGGGGTCAGACAAATGGATAATTGGGTGATTGAGTGAAAAAGGTTGAGTACTTGCTTTATGTTGTTAATACTGAGAAGAGACATTTTCATGCATTAATCAGTTTCACTTTTGATGATTGATTGTTTTCATTAAATTCACAACTGTGCTTTGTCGAAACGTTTAAAGTTGTTGCTGTTGTTTAAGTCATTATGCTATGATTTTACTGCTCCGGCCCACTTCAGATCAAATTTGGCCCAATGTGGCCCCTGAACTAAAATGACCTGAGGTGACATCATTCATACAGTCATATTATCCGTCTGTGTCACATGTCAATCATGATGTTAATAACTTCAAAACAACAAAACCACATTGCTGGCATGAGCAAAACAATTCCAAGGGATAGGAACTACTCATTTTCCTTTGGTCTACGTCCCGTCCAATGACATGGAGGAGATGGGATTCATCACCTGTAGCGCAGCCAGTGATTGGCTCTACTGTTGACTGTGAATTAAATTTTTTTTAGTTTGGACCATTTTGCATCCACTAAGATGGAGGAGGCAAGATTTAAAAAAATTATTGCAACACCACAGCCAGCCAGTGATGAAGACAGTTACATCCACACTTTACATACAGCCTGTGATCATCATTATACCTGCTAAAGAAAAGAATTTGAAGCTTGTACACACGTCACATCTCCATGGTTACATACCGGGATGAAATCCCACCACCAGGTCCGGTTTGGCCGCCTCCTCCTTCTCCACTAGCTCCTCCCAGAATTGGTGGTACAGCCCCTTATATGCGCTCATGAAGACCCTCTGTTTGGGCCCCAAGGCCCTGAGAGGCGGCCTGGTGATGGGTCCGTCCACCACCTCGGGTCCCACCATCACCACCTCTATCCCCTGGTGTCCCGGGAACATGTGGTCGAGCTCGTCGTAGTCCGTCAGCTTGGCCCTCATGGTCTCGTTGTGCGACGCCCCCGCCACGTGAACGGTGATGGGCTTGGCGTAGGGATCCAGGCCGAAGTGCTGGATTGCCATGCCAACTGTGAGGACCCGGGAGAGGAACTCGCTCTGGAGACGCCACAGGGACTGGCGCAGGTCGGCCTCGTCCGGCCTCGTCCTCGGCGCGTTCTTCCAAAGCGTCGTCATGGAGGAGGTGGACAAGATGGTGTCCAGACGCGGAGCGAGGTCGCCCTGCATGGGGAGCCAGGCGTCCCAGCTGGTCACCTCGGCGGCAGGCTTGGACCAGGGATTGGTGGGGAAGGGGAGGTCTCCTGTGTGTGACGATGGTGGTTGAAAATCACTGACAGAAACGCTGAGTTACCTTTTCAGATTTAGAATACAGCCTCAATGTCTCATTATTGATTAATGCCATATCTGAGTTTTGTAAACAACATTGTTTGGTTGGTTCATGTCAAGTTGACCAGCAGCATCATTTAAAGGTGCAGTGTGTAAGATTTGGTGACATTTAGAGGTTAGTTAGAAGTTGCATGTTGTATCCATCACCTCACTCTCACCCTTCTGAACATGCAGGAGAACCTGTGGCAGACTTAAAAAAATATTTAGTATGTCCACTTTAACTGCTGTAAAAACATGGCGGCCTCCATAGGGAGGACCCCCTCATTTCAGGGTAACGGGGAAAAATAAAAAGATTACGTGATTATAAATTCATGAAAATGTCTGTATGTAATTGTTTTGTAATACTTTTAAGAAGTGACAAAAATGATCGAAATCTTACACACTGCACCTTTAAACACTCACCTGTGAACATCAGCCACTCCACAAGTCTGTCGATGGCCACCAGGCGCAGTGTTTTGCAGACTTTCTTGTGCCGAGGCCAGTCTGCCCTCTGACAGTCTTTGGTGCAGTAGTACACATTCATGCACCTGCAAGAGGAAACACTGGGAATTGATATAAAAAAAAAAAAGAACCAACAATATCCTGTCTCCACACTCTAAATCACTCTGCCCTGGATGATTTGGAGGTTTGGAGACGGAGTACATGTGCCTGCCATTAAAATCCACTGTAGACATTCAAGGTCTCATGAGGATGAACCTTCTCCTGTATATGGTCAAATATTCCATCTGTTTAATTAGTTGCTTTTTTGAAACATACAATAAACTTAATCATAATAAAGTGCATAGTTGTGTGTTTTTATATTATCAGCTGGAACCCTTCAGTCATCCCAATCAATATACCAAGTGGTGCTGGGATTGATGGGGAGCATGTGTCAATCATTATGTTTCTCTCTGTTGATTCATAGCATCGGAAATGATTGACATGTGTCAGAAATGTCAGCACATCAAATATAAGTGATATAAAAAAATTAAAAATACGTCTACATGACAGAAAAAACCTCCACCTCCATCCACTAACATGGAGGAGAAAGGTGGAATTCAGGGCCTTTACTGCAGCCAGCCATCAGGGGTGCACATCAAGATGATTTGACCTCTCTTGTGTTTTGCGCTGACATATCG
>JAFBJT010111850.1:56454-113954 GCA_016785325.1 Chascanopsetta lugubris
TACACAGTGCACCTTTAAGTCATCGCTGATGTAACCACATCTCAGTTCATTCCACTTCATATACTTTGATGAGGAATATAAAATGATAGTAGTTGCTGCAGTACTTCTTTTGTGCACTGTGGCGCCGTCATGACAACAAAGGCAGCAAAAAAGCGACTGTGCGCGATGCCTCGTGAGAGAGACGATGCCCTTCAAGATAAAAGCACAGCACTGACATTGACTTTAGTCCTACAACTTTTTTTCCTTTCACACACACAAACCTGCCACACACTCCAGGGGCGACGCGATCCATTTCTAGGACACACCACAGTTTGAGATCCATGGCACAAAGGAACCCAACTGATGATTTGCCCGGATCAACCCGACGCAAAAACACATCCCTTGCAGTTGCAACAAATGACAATAAATGTTGACTTTTAATTTAAAAAATTTTATTTGGTCCTTTGGAACCTGAGATTGAAAATGAAACATACATAAGTTTATACACATGTACTCGTATCCCTCCCACAGAAAAAAAAGATCATTAAAATATATCTCACATTCGTTAAAGATCCATGTTTTCAGCATTAGGTTTTCTTTTTTAATTCTACTATCATTCTTTCAACTTTTATTTTACAAGTTTAAAAGGGTCAGTTAGTTTTTTTCATCAATTTTTTTAAATAGATTTTTGTGGCTTATATTTGCAGTTTGTACAATTTACAAAGAGAAGATCAGACAAAGGAGGAGGAGAAAGAGAGAGAGAGAAGAAGGCGGTTGTGTCTTGCTTTCTGTTTTTCCCAGCAGCCTCTTCAGCAGCAGGGGGCGCCCCGAAGCACAAGAGTGCCCGCCACTGCTTCACCAAGGGAGAGGAGTGGGTTTTAAAGGACACAGGCAAGAGCAACAAAAACAGTTATGACACAAAAGAATAAAAGGAAGAAAAAAAAAATAAACTCATGTAAATGTAAAGTGATTCAGCGGCGACACTGAATTATGAGGTGTCTCGTCTTTGCAGGTGTTTTCAGTGCACGTTCTCCTTAAGCTCCTCCCTCTGGGCCTTTAAATGATCACATTCCCTTATCTGTCATTCATCCACGCAAGTAATCGACAGTATTCATCAGACAACAGGCCAGAAAATCACTTACACAAATAAATTAGACACTATATATGTGCCCTGCCAAGTGTCTGGAAGTGGTCATGACTCCATCCTGTCTTTGGGAACTAGGTATTTACAGTCGCTACAGAACTCAGGGATTTATGGAGAACTCCGACGTCTTATGACTAAATGTCCAGAAGATGTCGTAAAACACTAAACTGTGCCGGGAAAGAATTGGATCGCTGCCCCCGCACGTGAGATGACACACGTTTGAGTCAATATTCGTCATAACCATCTTGCGTAGGAATTTCAAAATGTTATCGGCTCCAAAAAATTAATTTCCTCCACCGACACAATCATCGCTCCGAGTCCTCCAGGGATGCTCTGATGAAGTTTTTCCATCATCATAATAATAATAATAAGACATCGGTTAATTCTTTGTTATAGTACCGCATTAGTCCTCCCCCTCCATGTTAAGACAGCTACATTGCCATGGCAACAAACGACAGATCCTCAGTGGAAGATAGCTAACTGCTCTGACAGTGAATGAATCGGAACAAACATGTGGGTGGAGCCCTGAAAAGAGGATGTGCGTGGAACAGCTGTAGGGGGAGGAGGGGAGGGGGAGGGGCACATCCTGAGCAATGACAGACAAAACTCACAGTTTTCTGTGTCACAACACGTCTCGGGGGGTCTCCTCCGCGCGCTCCGACATGACGGGGATTTGTAACTACACGACTGTTCGGTGCCGTCGTCGTCTCCTAGAGGGAGGACGGCCCCCGACGCTCGCAGTCGAACCCCCGGCCAAACAAAAACAGCGGTCCCCTGACCTCCCATCGTCAATTCTTCTGAAGAGCTCCCCTGTGGCATTCCAACTCTTCAAACAAACCACCACACTCACTCCTCCGGTTCCCCCGGAGCGCCAAGGAACCTTCAAAGAGTGTGAGAGAAACAGACAGATACGTAACTCGCTGACCCTCTGTACCGAACAGGACCAGACACAAAGCGGGGCGTTGTGAGGTGTCGCCACCCAGAAGTGCAAAGTTCAGTGTGGATTCACTGGTGTAGGACGTGGGTTCGGATAGAAACGGACTCATGAGTGGACAAGAAGAAGAGACAGCTGCTGCACACTGGGTAAACTGATGAGCCTAAAGTCAGACAGTGTGCAAATGGATTGAACAGGGAGAAAACAAAGAGGTGCTGTGGTTTATTGTTTTCGGTGAGAAGAAAAGCCAACATTGTTTGTTGGGAAATTTCATGGGGATTTCATCATGGCTGCTTTCAGACATGCACTAGAACGCTGAAAGGATCCCGAGGAGGTGGATGTGACTGCGCACATGTGCAAAGGAGATGCTCCAGACTTTTTCCTTCTGTGAAAAATAGGAATACTATCTGATCATCTCATGTTAGAAAACAGCAGGAGATTCCCAGGTAACCGTATCTTAAGCAAGTGGACGTATTGAAGATCTTTCTAACATGAAGTGGACGCAAATATGAAGCAAAACTGTCAGGATGAAAAAGATAGATAGCATGAATGAAAATTGAGTTTCTGGGAGTTATTTGGTGAACCAGACCTACACCAGTGTTGATGTAAACAAAGAAAAACAAATCTCTTAATTTTATGATAAGAATCTCCTGTTGCGTTCGTCATGTGAAAGACAGACTGAAAAAAGTCAAGACCCAGATGAATGAACATGTGTATAAATGTCAGAAATCAGCTTACATGGTAGTATTCCGCGCGACACCTCCAAAAACATGACACCGCCTCTCCAGCGAACACACATCCGTCACTGAATCAGCCTGAGATTTCTGCTCCACTCCAGCCGGCGATATAACATACGAGTTTGGTCCTGAGCTAGCTGTGACAGCACTGTGGCGATGGAGAATGTGGACTCACAGTACTAAAATGAATCATGGCTTGTTGTAAGAAAACACAAATATGGACAAATAAATGATCATGTGTTAAAGAAGTAAGACTGGTACAGATGAGAGTTGTTGTTTCCAATATAACAAAACCAAACATGTCGCTATGTGTAAAACTAGAAGTGGGGTTTGGCTCATTAGGTACCATATAGAGAGCTGGGTGAGATAAATCCACCCCCGGAAGGATCCCACTTTGTCTGTGTGCACAACAGGAGTGGGGAGGGGAACTGTCCGATCGTTGTAGGTGATTGGCTCAGAGGTTGTGGGCTGTCAAATGGCTCAGTAGTTACAGCACTCCACCCTGGCTCCAGTGAAGCTGGGTCGTCTCCGAGCATATACGACAACCGGAGGGGCCGGCATCTGTCCCACACGTACAGCGCTTGTAGAAAAATAACTTTGAGTAGATCCGAGTTGACGACATGGATATTTGTTTTGTGTCCTGGTCATTCTGCGTTGTCGCTTCCCTCATTTCCATCCTGACATGGCACATCCACTTGGCAAAGGGGAAAGAGTGCAGAGGGCTGGATGAAGATTTCAGCATTTAAAGGAGGGGGAAAGCACGTGAACACTGCCCGTCCATGCTTTACATTCATGTGTGTTCATCTAATAAAAAAAGAAACGGACACACAAATACACATCCTTCTCGCCCCCTGGACCCCCGGCCTGCTTTTCCAGTGGTCGTGACAGTTCATTGGTTTGGAGTCTGTGTATGGACAGGGTGAGAGTGGGGCGGTGGTCATAGAGGCCTGGGCCGGTGCAGGCCGTCGATGTCCGGGGTGAGCTGCGGGCTGTGGGTGGCTTTAGTGGGAGTCCAGTCTCCTAGAGAGGCCTGGGCAGCCTTGCGGTGAGCCAGGCGGTGTGTGATGGAGAAGCCTGCGTTTCCCTCCAGCTGTGAGAGCACGACCAGCACCTGCCTGCAGAGGGAGACAGACAGCAGTACAGCAGACAAGAAATTAGCAATGACATTGAGAATTGTGGACACTGTGACTGTCAACAAATGTGGATGATTAAAAACAAGAATAAATAGATAATAAAACAAAAAGGTGTATTAAAGGTGCAGTCAGCAAAATCTGTAACTATATATATTTCCATTCAAAGAAATATAAAGATAATATTCTGATGTTTTTATGGGTGATCAATTTCACTTGGGTGAACAAAAGGTTGTCTCATTCTCCTACCTGCTTGTAGGGTGGAGAGGAAGGGTGAGTGCTGGGGGGAATTCTCCATCATGCACTTAGAAAGAGCACATAGATTGAGCACCCTTCCTCAAATTCTCACCCCTGCCACAAACCCTATGTTCCCCCCACTACACTACTCTACATTCCACTACATTCCACTACATTCCTCTACATTTAACTACATTTAACTCAGGAAACCACATGCACTATCTCAAACAACTTTCGACTGTTTTTCAGCTTTGTTTGCCGTTGTGGAACGAGACGAAACCGAGACGGGGACGGGGACACCGGCATCCCACGCTAAGGTTTCTACCTTTTCTTTTGGTAGTTTTTCCTTACTCTTGTTGAGGGTCTAAGGACAGAGGATGTTACCCACCCTGTGAAGCCCTGTGTGACAAACTGTGATTTGTAAATGCGGGCTATATAAATAAACTTTGATTTGATTTGATTTGATTTGAGTGGTATACAGCTACAACACGCAACTTCACCACTAGATGTCACTAACACCTTCCCAAAGTAGCTTTTAAATCATTTTACAAACTATTGTAGGGATGATGGTCTGACTTACATCTTTTGATGTAATTCATATTGTCTTTGGATCCGTCGACTATATCTCGCTGGTGAATAGCCGCTCAGTGCCTTCACCTTTTATATAGACTGCATAATAGTGAGTGAGTGAGAAGAGTGTGGATTTATCAAGTGATTCGACTTAATATTCTTGTAAGATGAGAGAAAACGACAATAAAAGACATGCTCCTCATGCATGGCCACTCTTTATAGTTTCCTATCATACGGGACATAACTTCAGGAGGAGAAGTTGTAAATTTGCATTTAAGTGCAATGCGTCCATACGACGGCCGAATCACACCGTCAGAGGAAAAAGAGCCTCATCTCTGAAAACAACATAATAACGGGGCCATGATGTTCCCCTCTGCAGGAGTCTATCTACCCGTGATATTTACTACATCTCTAAAAGGGCAGAGAATGATCGACAGAGGAAAACACAGGCAGCTAAAGAAAGATCATTAAAATACTCTAAGTGCTAATCCTCCGGGATCACTGTGTTTATTTTGGTGTATATGGATATAATTGTGTATAATGGCTGGATCTTTTGCTGCACCTGTACTAAATGTTCCCGGAGCATTAAATTTCCTCACTTATCTATTCAGGTTAACCGTAGCTAAAGATGATTCATTTGTGTGTTTACGAGGAAGCGGAGTGTGTGAACCTGTGCAGAGGCGGCACGCTGTCGATGGTCTTGAGGCTGCCGCGCGTGGACACGACGTTGAAGCTGTCGGTGCAGTCGCAGGAGACGTGGAGGTAGTATTTGGGGTGGCGGTTCTCCACCACCACGATGAGCCCCGCCCAGCCGTGGGTCAGGTAGTAGCATGTCATCCCTTCACGACCCTGGGGAGAGAAGAAACAACAGAAATCACAGTGATGTGTATAAAAGAACCTGCATTGATTGAATCCAGCTCTAATCAGCTCTGATGGGAACACAACACCCAGGTGGACATTTTCATTTGCTCCTTGTTATCTCATGCCAATGCAAATTCCTGCTCCACTTTAGGTACAACGGTGTGATACAAATTCATCTTCTGGCTGGTATCACTTTAGCTTGTCCATGAAAGTATGTGGGAAAACTGAATTTTAAGCATTCAAATGCGCAACACTTTCAAGACAGCAAGGTGAGGGAGCTTCTCCTGATTGGAGGTAGGGAGTCAGAAGCAAGGTAAGAACGCTAACACTGTCACCGAGGCAACAGTGAGCCGCATGGTGTTGTTGCTCTCCACTTCCTGTTTGTGTTTGGTGAGTTTATTGTGATCCATTGGTGAGAAAAATACAAGGTTGACCAAGTAATGGATGCAAAAGGTATTGATCACCTTTTTGAGCAGGCTCACATTTGTGTACCAGCTAATTTTGATGTGAAAGAGGATAAACAAACATCTCATCAGGTCATTTCACATCATGAATCCTGCTCAAGCTTAATCAATAAATGATCCAAACCTTGTTATTCATGACCCAAAACTTGATCAAATGATTTATCAATGGGTCCCCGAAATTCATTTTCTAACCACGTAGTGAAAAATGAGCAGTGCAGTGTCTGTCACACTGAGAGCTCTGCCCACCTACAGAGAGCGGTGAGTTCCTGGAGAGAAGAGGCGCTGAATGATTTAACAAAGATGATCTCAAGTGTTTAAAAAGCCCTGTCATCCTCTAAAATACCAGCCGATGTGACAGCACTTTTAGGAAAGCACTGTTCAGGGCAGAGAGAATAATTTGTTTCCTTCAGAGTGTGTGTGTGTGTGTGTGTGTGTGTGTGTGGGCTAGATAATGTCCGCATGCTTGTATGTGTAAAGGCAGGACTGTGCTGTGGGAATCTACCATGGTGTTTTAAAGTGGCTGACAGGGTTTCACCAGCATGTATGAAGAGAAACGTGTGGATACACTAAGACACATGTGTCAAACCTGTGGCCCAAATGTGGGCTGCAAGATCATTTTGAATGGCCTGTGGGAGCTTAAAGGCATACAATTGGCTAAAGCATACATTGCCCATGAACTCTGGTGAATTACACACGATGTGTGTTTGCAGGTGTAATGTGTATAGAAATGCATGTACAATATTTGTAACTTAAACAAATAATAATAATCAAATATGAAGACAGTGATTTTGCAATAGGTTAGGTAGTCATCACATTTGGTCCCGCAATTAAAACCTGGCCCTTGAGAGCAACCATAATGCTGATGTCGGTGAAAATGAGTTTGACACCCCTGCACTGAGAGATATTCAAACTACAATTCATTGTCTTGTCCTCACCTCATGTCTTTCCCCTTTGTTTTCCGTGAGCAGGATGATGGCGTCGGCCAGCGTGGTGGCGGTGGCGTCCACCTGCTCCACCATCACCTGTCTGGAGCTGTAGATGGCGAGGATGTAACCCGGGAAGTCCTGACTGGGCCGCTTCGCTGCCCCACTGGTTGGGCTGGAAACTGTAGGGAGGGGAGCACAGTGATTTGCTTCAGACAAGAAGGCAACAGAAAGAGTGTGTGATCTGGTTTTGCTGTGTAAACATCCATGGGTAAAAATAAATAAATAAATAAAAAAAAATTGCTCAGCATCTTACTAGGTGTGGCTGGACCACTCGTGCCGCTGACATTCATCTGCCAGTGGTTGAAGGCGCAGCAGACGACAGCGTACTCCCCGGGCTCCAGCATCACATCACAGCCGACAAACTTCTTGACGGCTCGCTTGCTGTGGGCCAGGAGGCGGCCCAGGGTCAGCTTGTTGCCGCTGCCGAAAGAGGCGCGAAACACCATGATGCAGAGGTCCAGCAGGTGGCTGTCGGCTGTGTCTGAGCGCCTGGAGAGGGAGAGAAGAGGCACGGAGAGGTTAGAGTACACAGTGGAGGGGGACAGAAATATCAAAGGGTGAGATATAAGGTGGGGGGGGAGGCTCTACCTGCTTCCCTCCTGAAAGAGTGCGAACTCCAGCGCCGTCCTCTCCAGGACAGTGAGGGCTGTGACGGTCACCGGGCTACTGGCCTTGCTGGGGAAGCAGCCTTGCAGCCTCACCTCCTGCCAGTCAGAGTGGATCTTACAGATGTCAACGGAGTCAAAGTACCTGTGGGAAGCAAAAGGGCAGGGAGGTTAAGCCCGGGCCAATCAGTGTGAGTGCCAGGGTCAGTTCCAGGGTCACGTATTGGAATATGTCACTGTCACTACTATTTGCATCCCTTTCCATCCCAGTCTCACGTTTATTTTGGGTTTTACTGCAGGAACAAAGATTTGATACTGAAGAGTCAAGACATTCAGTTCAGAGCAGAGGCCACTTTCATTCCAAGAAATACAAAGGTCAGACCGGAACCCTCACCAACCAACATGCATCAACAGTCGTCTTTAGTCAGCATATATTTGAGTGTGGGTACCGACAGGTTTGGATCCGAATTTTGAGTTGATGTTAGGGTATGGAATGAGTTGTGTCACAATGGTTGGGTACTTGATGTGTTATACTATACTAACCCTAACCCTGAGTCAAGCAAATGTGGAAAACCTCAGGCTTGAAACAGGTTCTGAAACAAAGAATAGAATAGAATAGGGACCAGTAACAACAAAATAAAAAGTAGACAGACGCTTATCATCAGCAGTGATAAATGGTTTGTAACAGTCAGACAAATAGCACAGGGAATTAAATCAATTGCAAAATTGCAGTGATTTAAATATTTGTTTGAATTTAATCTGGGTAATAAGTAAAACTACATACTACAAATGTCAGGCTCAGTTTATTTTCTCTTGGACTTGAACAGACAATGACTGCCTGAGACGGACTCTATCACTTATAAAGTTCAGTGTGACATCAACAAAACAAGTCTCCAGAATCCCTGAGCCACTCACAGTTTAGCCATCTGCTCCCTCCCTGTCACTCCACTGCACCACTATCAAATCCTGCCCATTAGCTCAGCATCTGTAGGTGCTGCTGCACAAACACAGTTTACCTCACCCACACATCACACTCCTCCTTCAAACACAGAGGCCCCGGGGAGACATTTTGTTTCACACTTTCAGTCTTTGCAGTGGTTTCATCACTTCCTAACCTCGTCACCACCTCAGATTCTGCTTTTGTCTCTTTGACAATGAGGGAAGAAAGGACAAGAAGAAGATGATGCTTTGTTAGACTTTTACAGCCTTAGATCCTTTATGTTTTGTATTTAGTGTGATGGTCCTTTTTAGAATGTTATCAAAAATCAGCATCACTTGTCCATGCGATCTAAAAGAGTCAATAAAACGGGATCTTATGAATTATCTTGCCGGATGACCTCTCACCCCCCCCCCCCCCCCCCCCCCCCCCCGTGACCTCCCCCCCCCCCCCCCCCCACCCGTCTCACTGAAGGCAGTGTGGGCAGTGGGTTTGTCACACACCACAAATCTGAGAGATTATTCCAGCATCTCAGAATCCAATAAACAGCCAGAAGACAGATGAGATTTCCGTCTGGGTCGGGCACATTTCTCAGGTTGGAGTTGTTCGCGGACGACAGCCACACTGCTCCCTGCGAACTTATTGCCGCTCTTATTCTGCGTGACAGTGGCGACATGACTAACACACCCACAATCACATCGTTTATCTTCAGGTGAACCGGCTGACCCGCTGGACCGAACGCAGACACGCATTGATCGGATGATTTGCTGACGATGAGAAATAAAGTTTTTATAAGCAAGTCCACTCCCTGTCTGTGGGATGACTTTTTGACAGTGTGAAATCAGGTTAGATACAGAAAACAGAATCTTGGGAAAATGTTTCTGTGACAGTCACGTTGATTATTTCAAACCTAATGAGACTGTTTTTGTATTTTCTGCTGACAGATTTTCCGGCTATAATTAGGTCCAGTCTGCTTTTTTGTCACAATGGAAAACATATTCAAACTTTAAATTTCATTTCATTTTGATTGCCCTTCTAGTGGCTGGCGGTAGTGTGGGTCTTAAATTAAGTGATTGACACCTAAGATTCGCTTGTTTTTTGGTCAAATGTGCACATCAACTGTAGCCTCTTCTCCCAAACAGTTCTCGAAGTCTAACAACACACGTGCCAGTATTCAAAGCATTGTCCATTTGCACATTACATAACACGGACTGAAACAACCAAAACATGTCAATACTTGATGCTGCCACTGAATGACGGGATTAATCTGACAAAACTCTGAGCCATGACAAGCCTAAGCCCGTCTCTGGCCAAACCCCTGAGAACCGAATCAACAACATCAACAACAACAACAACAACAACAACACAACATACAATTTCATAGGAACACTACAGTGAACGATGTCAACAAACACAGTGTGCTGAAAAAAAGGCCGTCACTCAGTTTGGTGTCAGAAACCAGATGGTCAGAAAAATCCACAGGGCCATGAGATAACTAAGCTGTCCATCACACGTTGTGTGCCTCCATCATGACACGATTAAAGGACATTTGGAGAGTTGCTTCACCTGCATTCGCTTAATAACAAGCTTTAATGTTGGCTGCTCTGAACAGCTGGTGCCGAGCAGATCTTCCCTGGGATAAACCCTCACAGGAAGTCATGAATTTTACATTTCTGACAGTCGTGTGTGGAATAAACAAAAGGAAGCGGGCCACGTTTGTTGTTACACCAGCCGCAAACATCATGGCTCAAATGAATACGTCTGTCATGATTATGGGATCAGATATCAACCGTAAAAGTGACATCGAAGCACTCAAAACTCATGTTGACAAAATATATACTGTGTACACTCAGTGTCAGTTAAAGATACTGTCAACACCTCTGATGGCCACTAGGGGAAGATAATAGCATCAGCAGTGATTCATGTAACCACCCTAACAACGTTAACCCAAATCTGTAACACGTAGAGCTCTAATATCATTTCTAGTGCAAAACTATTTTCAGATGACTGATAACAAGAACAGTATCAAGCAAGTCAGACCACAACAACATGTGGAAAGGAATAGTGATAGAGATTTTCTAGTGCCAGCCCCTTGTGGATCTCAGTGGTATTACATTTTTAATCAATGGTAATAACACAAGATGGGATTAAAGTCTAATGGTGGGAATGTGGCGATTCAATAAACAATATTCATTATAGAATTTACAATCAAGTGTAATATGATAAAAGTCCGAGACTGATTCAATTATGCAAACAAAATAACAGGTACACAAACTCAAGACTGATAAACCTCATTCCTACAAACCATTTGCTGTTGGTCATATTTGTAATTCACTGTTAAAAATGAGTTTACAAACACAAATTTACAAAAATGAAGCTTTACATTAAAAAAGAATAATGTGCTATAGTTTGGGTAACATGTCCCTGCCCTTGTGGCACCATTGTAGGCCCATTCACTTTGGTGAAGTAATAAACGTTATACAGTTCATTCTGCACATTCTGTACTTAACACTACGGTTTACTAAGAAAGACAAAAGACGAAAAAACAAAATGTGCTTTCTTACTTTATAAAGTCGGTGTACTCCATCCAAAAGACACCCTCGCTGCTGCCATGCGCCATCAGCTCATGCCGCAAGTGCTGCGGCCAATCCGTCCACTCGTCCGACCAGCTTCCGTTCCACGAGAAGCGACCCCACGGGTTACGCAGCCGCAGCAGCCTGAGGCAGAAGAGCGACAGGCAGTGAGGAAGATGACTGACAGCCAGGGGGAGCCAAATACAGGATCCGGCTTAAGTGACAGCAGCTTTCACTCCATGCTGCATCCCCACCTCTGCAGCACTTCTCATGGATGGTTGCTCACATTTTAAAAACCCATTTCATTTCACCCACCACCACAGTGCAAAGATGTTATGGGAAACTATGTGGGAGAGTCACAACTTTCTGAAAAAATAAAATAAAATAAAGGTGCAGGTGAATCACTGTTTCTAAGCTTCTTCTCATCTCCTTGGGCTCCGAGCACGAGGTCTCCAACTCATTTTAGATCCGTCTGCTTCTGCTGTGATTGCTTTATGGCAGCAAATTAAAGTGCTGCGTGTGTGGCACAGGCTCTTGAGCAAATTGCGTCTGGGATTTACGGCTACTCTCGAAGCCACCATTGTGTGGATTCACAATGCTGCCCTGATCAAAGTGATCACACAGAGCTGATGTGCACCTGTTCTCCACACTCATCCAGCCTTTGACCCCATTTGCCAATGAATCATTCAATCAGTCCTTAAGATATGATTAATTTTCAACAATATCAATAATATATAACATGTTAATTTAAGCCTGAGGCAGGGCTTAATTTATGAAGATGTTTTTATCTGATTATGAAGCTGTAAGGCAGTTTCTCTTCATGAATATGCCGACAGACTGTGTGAGTCATTGGCTCTGGCTATGAAATCTACATCAGACAAATGGAAGATGGAGCTGAAGGAGAAGGAGGAATGGAAATTATGTTTCAGCTTGGAGATAGATAATAATACTAATAATAAACACTTATTTTTTGTGTGATTGGTAGTTACAGAGAGAGAGGGCGGTTAATTTTCACTACACTATATTTTGAATTCAGTTATATAATTGCTAAATAACAGCCCTAATGAACTTAAAGGTGCATTAGGGACCTCTCCAAAAACAGTTGTTCATAGTAAACCTCTGTGGCAGCGAAGTGGCGTCCAGTCAGCTTTTCTTTTTCTAAGCTATTATTCTGATATATACTGTATCGGAGCTTCCTTGCCAAAGCCACTAACTTTCTTAATTTTGATGTTGCCTCTGAAAATCACATCACTATTTAAGGTGTAGTGTGAAAGATTTTGGTCATTTTATTTGGTCAGTTCTTAGGTTAGGATTAGGATCACAGAACAATTATATACTGACATTTTAACGTATATTTAATGTATAATCTCAATGCATGACCTTATTACATTACCCTAAAATGAGCCCTTTAATGTTTATTTACATCAGGATGGGGTCCTCCCTCTGGGGGCTGCCATGTTTTTACAATAGCCCACAGTGGATGCACTAAACATGGTTTGAGCTTTAATGAAAACCGAGGGCTACTACAGGTTCTCCTACATGCCCAATAGGGAAGGATGAGGTGATGGATACAACATGCAACTGTCACCAAACCTTACAAACTGTACCTTTAAAATCACAGTTGCTATAAAAGAGCAGCCACAGCCAAGATTGAATCTGTGGTAGCGGCAGAGGCAGGCCTCCCCTCGGTGTCAGGCTGATGTGGGTTGATTATTGTGATTGCCCACTGAACATGCATGCATTAGTCTGTGATGTACAAACCCCCGGCACAGCAGAACACAGGTGTTATGCTGAGGGTTTGCCCGCCTGCTGAGGACAGTGCAAAACCTAAATGGATGATTTGAATGTACAAGCACACAGCAGGACTCCTCCCTGTGCTGCTCATTGCCAGTCTAACTATGTTTGTTTGAGGCGGATGGAAGAGAGAGCTCTACAGTAAGCACGAGACTGCATATATCACAAGTAGAAGTGTACTTTTTGGGATCATTATGAAAGTGTGTTGGGACAAATTGGACTATGGCATCCTGCCAAAGTCTTGGTAATAAACGGGAAACACTGTATTATTACTGAATAGCTCCCACGCAGCGCAAAAAGCTGACTACAGTGTTGAGTGAATGAGCTGTATACATCAAGGTCATATGAAGCATGGTCTGACTAACTGGATGGAGACTAAAAGGTGAATGCCAACATTCTCATCTCGCCACATATGCTGAAAATCTGGACGGCTGTGAGCATAAAGTCCATCCTTGCTGTAAATAACACTATTTTTCAAGGCCAACGTTGCAGTATCTTGGAGGATGCTTTTAAAGAAATACAAACAATCCAAAGTGCGCAGCCAGACAATTTTCCAGCGCCGACAGCATTGTGGAGATAAGTCTGGCAATTTGGAGGCAGGATAGCAACAAAGTACAGGCAGCAATTTTTTCTAGTTTTTTTAATTTAATTTCCCCTCCTCCATATTGTCTGTTACAAGAATAGTTAGACTTGAGGATGAAAATGAAGCAGAACCCTGCCCAATTTTACATTGGGCAGGATTCTGCTTCAACAAACATCTGGACCAGGCAATCACTGTTTGTCTGTTGGTGTGTTTTGAATTGGGAGATTGGGATAGAAATACACATAGACTTAAATAAACTAGAAAAATGCATGCAAGGTCCGTCCTTACCTGTAACCCTGAACATCTCGTACGTCCAGGATGGAGTAGGCATGTCGAGGCCGCAGACCGAGAGACTCATAGACAACATCATCCACCTTCATGTTGCCTCCTCCACAAGATGCACCCATCAGAAATCTAACAGAGGAGAACAGAAGGATGAAGACAGTGAGGTCAAGACAATGTCACCACTAAACATACCGTAGAAAGAGGCTTGCAGTAGGTTTTGGTAAGTACATTTTTAGAGTTAAAGGGTGCAGTGTGTACGATTTGGTGACATCTAGAGGTTAAGTTGCATGTACATGTACATCACCTCAATCTCACCCTCCTGAACATGCAGGAGAAGCTATGGTAGACTTGCTCCTCATGTAAATATACATTATTGGGGTCATTTAGAGGTAACTGAAATAAATAAAACATTTAAGTGATTATAAATTCCTGAAAATGTCAGGATGTAATTGTTTTATAATATAATATATATATATAATATATATAATATAAAGTGACAAAATCTAGACATCTACATTTCTAGATTCAGTATGTTTTCATCCGATAACAGATATTACAAAATCAGAGAGTCTTTCAAAGGCCTTTGAAAGATACATTTGAGATATTTTTAAATTCACCTGAAGCTTTATTTTTAAACAAATAATTTCAATGCCTTTTTAGACTATTAAGTATCAGTGGAAACCAACAAACCATCATCTCTATATTCACAGGTTACATATGTTGATTCATTCTTTACCATGTCAATCTCAATCCATGGGTTCTGGTCAGATTTCAAAGCCAAAACTGGCTGAAAATAAAATACCACTTCTACATCTCGTATGTCAAATAATGTTCCTGTTCATTCTCAGATGCGTGTTCTACACTGTTCTCCAGTGAGATATGAAGCAGAGCAGGTTTTCTGACAGATGGTTGTTTGGCCACAGATGATTTGGCATCTTTTCAGCTCGTGTCGCAATGCTTAGAAATCGCATGAATCAAAGACCTGATTAACAGACCTTTTTTCCTTCCAGACATATGTGGAGAACTGGCATCTATCGCTGATGTAGCTTTGTAGCACCCCTCTGTTCATAGCTGTTACACTTGTGAATACATGTCGGAGTCTTCTTAAATTAGATTGGCAATTGTTTTAACAGTCATGAATATACCCATAAAACCTTTGTTTCATAAAGTCACAGTCGTAAAAAACAGCAAATAAAATGCTCCTTGTCTTCTACTAATGCCTCCTCTTACCCGGCCTCCTTAGAGCTGAGCATCTTGGCCCAGATGAGGTCTGTATCGATCGGCTCCTCGCGGGGGTTGGTGGAGCTGACCTGGAGCATGAGCGAGTCGCACGGCGCTCCGGTGAGCGTGGCCAGGCCCTCGATGGCGCGGCCCGCCTGCAGGGCAAAGTAAGAGCCGTGGAGCTTGGCGAGGGCCTTCTCGATCAGCGCCACCCATAGCTGCTTCCTCTGGGCCTGCGAGGATGGGAAATGGGAAAGACTGAGTCACGCAGTCGGCCAGTAGGAGAGGTGAATTCGTTGCAGCAGTTTGCGTCAGCGGTGAGGTTTGTTTTGAAGCTTTCCGTCGATGATAACCCCACAATAACACACTGATTCTTATCTAATCAGCACCAACCACATCACAGTGCTTGTATGGTTGAGGTTAGTTCAGGTTCAGGAGTCATGGTGGTGGAATCCACTCTGACCTACGCGACCTAAACTCTCTGTTTCTCTTTGTTCCGTTGCCCTTGTGATTTTCTCATGCATATCATAGTAATGCCATTGTCCTGTAATTGACTTTTGATTAATTAGTCTTACACATAAATTCCTTTTCCAAGGAGTCCGCTGAGACACGCTGGTGTTTGAATACCAGAAATTAACTAGCCCGAATTCACATGAACAAGTCAACATCACATTTCTGTCAGGCTGCAACAATGAGGGAAGTGAACTGCTGTCATATTCGATCCAGGAGTAAATGGCCATTCAGGCATCCACTTCCTGTTTTGTTACGTTCGAAGGTCACCATAGCTCAGGATGGAATCAAAAATGAATTACTTTCATTCTCCTGGTTATTTTCCACATCTCACCTGAGAGAAGAGAAGGTAGCCGTAATCATCACAGGGCAGCATGTCGTCCACAAGCACCGTGGTCCACGTCCCATCTTTGCACAACCGGACCTGGTACGCTCCCTCTGGGCAAATGGTCCTGGTGATCATCACCCTCTCCACCAGCTCCGGGCGCTCTGCCAGCACCGCCAGTGCACTAAGAAACCTTTGGAAAGAGAGAGAGAGAAAGAGAGAGAGAAATACTCAATGAACTGGAAAATGAAATGTTGGCTCAGGAAGGGCAGATGGGTAAATGAGAGGATGTGTGACCGAGACAAAGACAGCGAGATCAAGCAGCGAGACGAACAGAGAAGAAAAGACGTCAGCTGATGGAGGTGGACAGGTTGATGGGTTCAGTGGAAAAGACACACAAGGAGACGGAGAGAAACAGACTGACACGCAGAATTAAAACCTCCTTCAGCTTAAGGTATCATGAGCTGTTATGATTTTTTTTTTTGGTAACAAAATTTGCCCTCATTGGAAATCAATTTCATTTGATGAGTCAAGCTTCAGTGCCCTCTGGTTACCTCCTCCATTAATGTTAATTCAGCCTGCAGCAAAGACAAACCAGCTTGCCTAATGAGCTTGCATGAGAAATTAGCTCATCAAAAAATCTGGCGACACCAGAAAATACTAATTCCAGGAGACAAAGGAAGAAACACAGCTGGGGATCAGAGGATCTGACTTTGCATGGAGGTACTGTGAGTGAACATTTCTCCTGATTTTTAAAAGGTACAAAGTCAGATATGGAGTTTTGGATTTGAGACAATGAGCCTGGGACATTTTGGTTTGCTAACATGTTTTAATATGAACCCATTTCTTAAAGGTGCAGTGTGTAAGGTTTCGGTCATTTTTGTCACATATAACAAAACAATTACATACTGGCATTTTCATGAATTTATAATCACCTAAATGTTTTATTTTCTCCCCCATCACCCTTAAATTAGCCCAATAATGTATGTTTATATGGGGAGCACGTCCTCTCTATGGGGGCCGCCATGTTTTTACAGTCGCCCAGAGTGGACGTACTAAACTTCTTTTGAGTTTTAATGACAAGTGAAGTCTATCATAGGTTCTCCTGCATGCTCACACGGGTGAGTGTGAGGTGGTGGATACAATATGCAACTTCACCTCAAGATGTCACCAAATCTTACACACTGCATCTTTAACGATGATCCTCTTTAACAAAAATCAGATTTCATAGGTTCTGCAAGACCTGTAAAAAGTAGAATATTCAACCAACATGCCCTGATTCTTCTGAGTGTGCTGTGAACTACCTCCTTTAAACAAGAGTGCATTGCTGTCTCTCTTTCTTCTTCCCTCAGAGTCTCTCTGTCTCAATCTCCCTCCTCCACTCTCTCTCTCCCTTTGCCTCTCTCTGCCCTCTCCTCTTTGTCTCCGTCTCTCTCTCCGCCTGTAACCTCCTCCTCACTCCCTTATCTCTCCCTCAGTGTCTGTCTATCTCACTCTCCTTCCCTCTCCTCTGTCATTTCCCTTCCATTGTATCAATAACTGTGGAAACCGTGATATGTCCTCCAGCCATCACAACAACAACATCCCATGTTATGACATTGCTGTTATCAACAGGGACAAACTTTACTGAACTCGTGAGCTTATGTCTGCCATTGATAATGGAGTCACGGTATTTAGATATCTTTTTCAACCCACTTGTCACTGTGTGTAAGTCCAGCAGCCATTTGAGACAGAGACTTTAGCGCAGGGCTGCGTGATTAAAGCTATATTCCATTTGTTTGAGTGGGGGGAGCGTTCTGCTGCTGATGAGAAACCTCAATAGGCGACATGGAATCAAATGAAAATCCAATTATCTGTGTCATAATGCGACTCTTTGCATCGGCTTGTATTTGCAGCCATCGTCAAGGACAAGGGTGACTGGCACGGTTTCATGTCTGTTGTCACTGACTGGCTGGCTGACTGGCTGGTGGGAGTCGGGATGTTGGCTGGTTTATAAGGAACAAGTGTGTTGGTGTGTGTATGTAGTGAAGAAACACTGCCTGAAAGGAAGAGGAATTTGGGTTACATCCTGTCACGAGTGAGAGGATCCAGCTCTCAGGAGGGGTCTTTTTGATAAGCAGTGTGTGCTGTTGATGGAGCGAAAAGTTGTATTGGGACAACTTTGTGATTGACTGCTCTTTGTCGAGTGTGCCTGAAGAAAGATGGTGGAATGTATCACACACACTCTGACACACACACACACGCACACACACACACAAACCCAAACCCCCGAAGGACACGCAGAACAAGGGCAGCCAGATAAAGCATGTGTCCGGATCCACGCACCCGTGAATAATCTTTCTGTCAGGTGCATCTGTGCATCAGTCCACCCTGCTTCCTCTGTCTTTTAAGCCACATCCTCTTTATTTTCAACAATTTATTATTTTCAGAGTCACTGTCTCCCTCTTCCAGCTTAAGGCTGCAGTGTTTATTGAAAAGAAGAAAACCCACATAGGACTTGAAGTGGCATCTGTTTTACATTCCTCTGACCTCACACAGAGACAGGGGAAAATGAAATATGGGGCCTTTTACTTTGGAAATTATTCGGGCTATTCTTGTTTGTCCTGGGTCAAAGCTTGAATCAGGACATATTCCCACATTCTTGTTCTATATAGGTCAATGAGTGTCGTGTGTGTCAGTGCGTGACGGCTCACCAGCAGTTTCCGAGCAGGCCTTGCAGGATGTCGGAGGGCCGCGGCGTGCGGAAGACGGACCATTTGACGCTCCGGTCTTTGAAGTTGCTGCAGTTGATCTCGTGGGGGCGGAGCCACTTTTTGATTCGCTGCTGGACGCTGTCACCCTCCGGGAAGCCCACAGAGCGAGGTCCTGGGGGGAAGCTGTCATCCACAAAGTTCACAGAGTTCTGGAAAAAAGAGAAGAGAGGGATGATAGACAGGGTGATGAGAAGAAGTAAGTGAGAGAGAGAGATGAGGAGAACATAGATTCTTAAAGGAGAGTTAAAGGTGCAGTGTGCAAGATTTCCATCATTTTTGTAACTTCTAAGAATATTAGTATATCATAATATTATTATACAATAAAATGTTCACAAATGTTTAACCACCTAAGTATATATACAATTTTTTCATTACCCTTAAATGAGCCCTTAAATATAATTTTCCATGAGGAGTGGGTTCTCTCTAAGGGGGCCGCCATGTTGTCACAGTAGCCCAGGGTGGACATACTGAACTCAAGACTCAAGTCTACCACAGGTTCTCCTGCATGCTCAGAAGGGTGAAAGTGAGGTGATGGATGCAACAGGCAACTTCACCTCTAGATGTCACCAAATCTGACACACTGCACCTTTAACGCGCAGTTGAAGAAGTGAGGGTCGGTCTCTAGACTGTGTTTTTGTTATGACAAAGTTTGCATGTGGATTCTGTGCTGAACAAACTCCCATATGTATTCATGTGGCAGTGGGTATAACTTTCACTGAGTGTGGCGTCACATGTGTGCAAGGCAGGATGCTGCATGTGAAGCACTGTACCTGCCAGGATACAGGACACATGTGCACTTCACTTCCAGACATTCAAAGCTTTTCACTCTCTGACACGGTTCCCTGCAGATTCAGAAGAGTTTAAGAAGATTCACTGAATTTGAACGCGCTGAAATGTAGCTGCCACGCTACAGTACACGGCACCTGCACAACCTGAATACATCGACAGATCGCGACACCTTATCTGTCACACTATCTGCCCATCTTAAACTCTCCCATACAAACCCGAGAGGGCAAAGAGCCACAACACGTTAGCCTATCGAGTTTCCCCATTGGCGGTGTGAGAAGGGGAATCCATCAGTGGTGTTGTGAGGGGATGTAATGTGGGCACCCCCCATTGGGGGCTTCACAGAGCAGTGAATCAAATAGTCACCATGCCATGCAATCCCATTCTCCAGCTGCCAAAGATGCAGCATTAGCAACCATGAAGAATTGCTTCAAAGCAGCCACGCAGCCCCGACCTTCACAGGTCTGACACTGGTGCTCACAGCTTATGTTTGACCTTTGTCCCCTTTTTTATTGTATGGACTCAGGGGCCAGGGTGGATTTACCAGAGGTGGAAAAAGGAGGTGTAACTTTCAAAAGGTGGACACAAACATAATCTACTTTCTGACATATACTGAAGTCGGGTTGCTTTACAGAAAATTTTAAAGGTGAAAATATGGAACTGTTTGACTCCACTAAATTTCCCAGAGCTCTAGCTGGCACAGCCAAAGTACAATGTCACAACATGAGGCTGATGCTAGGATCAATGTGTTGCAATAACGATCAGGCAATCATGTCTTGCCTACATCCATTTTAGGAGTTGAATGATGCTGCTTTTTCATGTCGATACCTGTGTTTATTAATCAGTCAAATAATAGATTAAAATTAATTGAAAATACAGAATACAGGCTCCCTTAATCTGCTAGGCCAATATTAGATTGCCCCTTAATTCTTTATTTGTTATTTCCTATAACTAAAATGTTTCACATGTCTAATCTGACAAGGCCAACATTAATGCATTTTTGTACCGATCCTCACTTAAAAATAAAGTCAGATAAAAACAAGCCTAGTTTGATACAAGTCGGATTATTTTCCTAGCTCATTACAGATTTTATATTTCCTTAACTTCATGACAATTACCATCAGAGTAAAGTAATAGAGTCACTATGGTTAATTAGGCCGCCTCTGCTTGTGGATTTAGGTTTAATAAATCTATCAAAATGTGAAATAAAATATGAATATACAAATTGTTGTCTTGCACCATTTCATTCGTGTTTATAGGGGAAGTGTGATGAGAGAATTATTTAACTTCAACATGCGACTGTACCTTTCCTAACAAAAAGGCTACTATGTTAAAAATCTAGATACAGCAATGCTTACAAAAGAATAGATGGGCAGATACTGACCACTAATGAACATGAAATATAATTAGCTGCATTTTCTAATTGTGTAAGGGGATTTTAGTTAATGCCACTAATACATCCACAAAAGCACGTCTGTTCTGAAGCTTGCTCATGTTGTGATGTTTACTGGTGTAAATCTAGCTGACCGAGGAGCTGGTGCTGCCGTCTCCGAGCCTTTGACTGGGCACATGCCAGCACACAAACCCGAGACAGCAATCAGCCAATTCATTGCTGAGCTAAGAAGACCTGCTGTCTTACTGCCATCTCTCAGAATACACACAACTGGCAGCCATACAACGGAGAATAAGCTGGTAGCAAGACATCTACTTTTAACAGACGACATATTGATCTAAAAAAAACCCAAAAAGGACAAATAAATAGAAACAGTGACAATGAACTATAGAGCCGGATTTCACAGTGCCACACTTATTAAACCCAAAACAAAGGCATCCCAGAACAGCCTGGCACGAACACCGCTGTCACAAGCTGTGGAAACCTGTCACTGCAGGCGGTCGCAACTCACAATCCAACATGTTACAAACCAAACCCCTGATAGAATCCTATAAGTGTGGCACCGAATCAGATGACAAGCAGTTACAGAGAGCAGCGCTAGAAGATAAATACAAAACAAATCAAAGTAAATCTGCTGCCATGTGGCATCTCCTTGATGCTCCCTCTGAGGGCGACGTGGAGAAGGAACAGAGGCACAGGCCGGGTCTTACCGTTCACAAGAGGCGCCCTTAGTAGCATTTACTCGCTTGGCATGGTGCGTAATCGGACATGCTCCGGGGCACCAGCAACAAGCGCATACCTCTCGCTCTCAAAACCAATCAAGGGGAGTGGGAAAGCAAAGAGGCCCTCAGGTGAGGAGAGAATAATATTTCTCACAGCACCGACCACAGCAACACTTTGCTGCTCCTTATTGATTGTTGCAATGTGGACAAACTCTCTGGTAACTTGGGCAGTAAATTTCATCAGTAACACCATCTGCTAGAAAGCCATAAATCCAGGAAGGAAACCCAAACCAAACAAACACAAACATACGCACTGACACACTTGCTGTATGTGTGAAAAGATAGACTTCAAAGATTTTAATATGGCATTTTTACCACTGGTGTTTAACGGTGCAGTGTGTGCGATTTTGGCGACTTCTATCAGTGGATCAAAATTATATATTGACATATTTACAAATGTCAAATCATCTGACTGTATGACCCAAAATGGTCCCTTTTAAGGTGCAGTGTGTAAGATTTTGGTTATTGTTGTCACTTCTAAATATATTACAAAACAAATACACACTGACATATTCATGAATTTATAATCAGTTAAATGTGTAATTTATAGTTCATTACCTTTAAATGAGCCCATTAATGTATATTTACAAGAGGAGGTCGTCCTCTCTATGAAGGCCGCCATGTTTTTACAGTATCCCAGAGTGGACGTACTAAACAACTTTTGAGTTTTAATGACAGCTGAAGTCTACCATAGGTTCTCCTGCATGCTCAGAAGGGTGAGGGTGAGGTGATGGATATGACATGCAACTTCACCTCTAGATGTCCCTACATCTTACACACTGTACCTTTAAGGAGCTTGCCAAGAGTTAATGCATTGAAGGAGGCACATACGACTAACTAGAGCCTCTTGCTTAAAAAACTTGCCCCTCCATCCGTACAGCTCCTTGACCCCTAAAAACTGAGCTACAGCGGTTGATGCTGTGATTGCACTCGCTACAGGGAAGCAGATCGTTTCTGCTCCTCTACTTTCTAGCTCTGCTGCTATAAATAGAAAAGCCCTGTGTTCACCTTAGCGCACATACACACACACACACACACACACACACACACACACACACATTAACTGCTACACTGGTGAATTGAGTGCAGTCGTGTGGAGAGGGTGGGGTGGGGGCGTAGAGGGTACTGTGTGTGGCGAGGGGAAAAGCACATTTTGAGATATTAGCAGAGAGGAAGATGAAAAAAACACAGGATGAGCGCAGAGGGATGGATGTGATGGAGGAAATGGAATAAAAAAGAGCAAGATGAAGGGGGGAACTATCTTTGAAGGGTGCAGAGGGGGTATGAGATGGAGAAGAGGCAGCCTGAAATATTTGGAGAAGAAAAGGAAGATGGTTTAAAAAGAACGAGGAGCTTAAATTAGGGAAAGGTGGGAATGAGGGATCTCCGATATCTTTCTCTATGACTGAGCCAACTTCCCACCCACGCTCGCAGCAGAGAGCCCAGTGACTTTCAAAGAAGACATAAATAATGGATTTGAAAGCTCACTCCATGCTATTGTAAACATGGTATGATAGGTGTGATGGGGGTTACAGTAAATGGGAAAGCACAAGACACCTGAAGGAATGCAGGGATGATCTAATGTAAAAATTTGCCAGATCTATTTTCTTCCACATTTTCTGAGGTTTAACTCGTCCAATCAGATTTGTCTCATTAGCACGGGTCTTAACAAATGAGATGAAATGAGCCCTTGTGCCAGCTCCTAGGGAACATATCCGTGACAACATACTTAAGGTTTATCAAAGGTTTCAATAGACAAAGTGAGTGTGAAGTGGTGTGATACAGAGAGGCAAGACAAAGGTCAGGCCTTCTTTGCTACTGTGGCAAGGGAGGAGACGTCTTTGTACGGCTGTGGGCAGTTGAATGCCAAGGCTGACTGTTTTTGTCACTGCTGATTATCAAATACTTAAGATAGTGGTACATTATTTTATGGTCGTTATGACAGCGGAAAAGACTAAAATAACAAAAGCGTCAGTGGCCTTTTCAGTCTGTAGGGAAAAAAGCACCTGATGGTTTAGTTTTATTGTTCATCAAAATGAAAATGTTCTTGTACTGTGCGGTTTATTGATATGAAAAGGAGCATTTAGCAAGAACCAGAGTTCTGATGTTTTAATAACTTCACAAATTGAAGCGGTAAAGTCCACATTAAAAGGGAAATTACATTCGGAATGATGAAAAGTGTTTTTATGTCTAACAGGAAGGTCTGCTGATACGGAGAAATGTATTTCATTAAATCGTCTAATGCCTCCCTAAATACAAAACTTGTGTTAGGAGTTAAGCAAGGACAGGAAATAGAGCGTCTGACTCATACTAAGCTAAGGGGGTGAAGTGACTTCCTTCAGACTGAAGACGGGCTGCAGTCTGGATACAGAGACTGTATCTGCACCTCATTTAGGTGGCCACGTCTCACTCGCTGGTTGTCTGATACTCCGCTAAGAAGCAAGAGCAAACAGCGGCAGTGACAAAGCATATTAGCATTTTTCTGAAATGAGAGAGATTGAGGGAGTGGGGGAAATTGCCACACTGCTGAAAGAAAAAGGGGGAATTGAAATAAAGGAACTGAGTGGTGCAAGGAAATGTGCAGTCTGTGGCACAATACATGTTGAAATAAGCAGGCTAATCAGGACTAAACGGAAGCCACAGTGACAGAACAAGAACTCATAGTGGCTGGACAACAAGAAACCTACTTGGACAGTGCCTTAGTTGTTCACCTTATGCAATTACAGTATAATCAGTAATGAAGATCTTATGAAGTTATAGAAATCCCACAAGTGGAAAAGAGCTCACCATGAAGTCTCAACTGCCTTGTAATATAACACTTTGAAAGGCCAATTAATGCTTATTCGTCAAAGCTAGACTGCTGCTACATTATAATCCATGCACGGGTGCATGCCCCTATGGCACTATGTATGGTAAGTTGTGGAGAGACTGAGGTGCACATGTACGTACATGTTTGACAGATCTCCGCCACGTAGAAATAAAGGATATTTTTTGAGTAATCAAGCTGATACATTTGAAATAAAACTTCTCTGCAACCGCCATTTTTGCCCTGTGCCTACGAGCAGTCCAGCGGTGTAATTGCAAAGTGGCAAACACATACTTACAAAGCTCTGACAAAGAGGCATAAATCAGGCTGCAGCCACACAGCAGAAGCTATTACTCTTACCTCTCTGCAAAAGCTCACGATGTTCTCCCAAAGTTCCTTGGCCTCGCCTTCGTCGTTTCGCCGCCGAGCCTCCACATGCATGCTCTCCCTCCTCTTCAGAGGCTTGATCACTTTGCGGAGGGTGAGGTACTGTTGGGGTGTGTGGCATGCGGCACAGTTCTTGGCCTTGATGTCGTTGAGCAGCGTGCATGCCGGGCAGCTCCACTGTCCTATCCTCTCTTGAATGTTCGTTGTGGCCGATGAGGAAGAGGAGTTGGAAGAGGCGATAGCAGGGGAGGAGGAAGGGTAGGCCCTGGCTTGTTTCCGTGTTTTATGGCCTGATGAGGACGAGGAGGAGGAGGGTGGGCAGGAACATGACGTAGTACCAGACCCTGAAGGGAGACCACAGTGTGTGCAGCAGCGGGGGAGGGACGCCTGCTGTTCCTGAAAGCCATGCAGCTTGGATGAACCGCAGGCTGAGCACTTGGGTGCACCTGTGGGATTGCGCAAGGTGCACTTGGAGCAGGCCCAAGTGCTAAAGTCCGGGCTGGAGGGGCTAGCTGGAGTGAATCGTACCGTTTCGCAGCCAACAAGGTCAATGAGGTCTGCGCCCGCCCGCGATGACCTGCAGGCCTCACACTTAGAAGAGTTACTTGGATTGGGCAATGAGCAGCTTGGGCACTTCCTGGTGGGGACCACAGATGAGGAAACAGGAAGGTGTGGGTTCAGTGGGTGGTGCTGAGGGTCTTCTTCCTCAAGGATACTGAGGCGCTTATTGGGGTACGAGGGTTCCTGGGGTTGGGCATGTTTGGGCTTGGCTGGCCGCTGAGGGCCGGGCTGGGGTGGAACAGTGGCTGTCGAAGGTGAAGTCGGACTGGGAGTGTTGGTGCCTGTGCTTGGTGGGCGCCCCGGAGGTGGCACCTCCCTCCTGCTGCGGGGCACTGGGTTGTTCTGGAGGGAGGAGAACGACGTGAAGGGGGAGGTGAGGGTCTGTGAGGACACATGGGGAGGATCTTGGGGATCACATGGAGGAGCTGGGGGAGAGTCATCTGTTAAATCTATTAGTAGTGGGGCAGCCCCTGCTGTGTGAACTGGAAATCCTAGCACAGGCGTACGCACCTCGGGCACCACCAGTGCCTCTGGGGGGATTTTAGGCAAAGACAGTTTTCTGGGGCCACCACAGGCTGAGCACGACAGAGCCACAGGGGTGTTGTGGAGTGTGCATCGAGGGCAAGCCCACCCTGAGTGTTGCACGTCCAGGCCAACCACCTCTCCATTGCTTTCAGACCGCCTCAGTACCTCCTCCTTCGCAGGATGCTGTCCATGTGGCTCGAGCAGAACTATGGGGGTGAGTGCGGGCGTCGGGGGTTCGGTCGGAGCAGGAGGGAGGCCATTGGCGGTCGCTGCTATAGTGGTGGTAGGGGGCGTGTGGGTGGCAGGGGACGGTCCAAAGCCGCAGACGGAGCAGGCTCCAGACCCCTGGGGGTTGTTGAGGGTACAGCGGGGGCAGGCCCAGCGATGCTCCTCGGTGCTGCTCAGCCGCAGGATCTGGTTGAGGTCAGGTTTCTGGCGCGGGGCCTCACAGATGGAGCAGCGAGGTGCAGCGCCGGCATTCAAGAAGGTGCAGCGTCCACATGACCATTCGCTGCCTCGCAATGCTGCTGCCATGGAGCCAGGAGAGTGAGAGTGGCTGGAAGAAAAAGTAAATAAACAAATGAATGCAGTTGTAAATATATTTTACTAAGTGACAACACATGCAGATTGAGTGACCTCAATAGTTTTAACAATTCCAATCAAAAATTAAAAAAAGACATCAGTAAGATGGGATCAGAAAGAGTGAAAAGTTGAGAATGATTGAACCTTGAGGATTAATACTTGCTTCCATTTAATGACAGGTGATAACCAGAAGAGAGGACAGGAGAAATAAAACGTCTCTGGGACTGTGAGAGTGGGGAGATGGACAGAATTAGAAAATATAAGAGGGAGTGAAGAGAGTATAAGGGGGAAAGATTAGCAAGTGCAGGGGAAAAATCAAGTATCCCTCCTAAGGGCAGGGAGGGCTGTAAATCCATACATAATGGGCACATGATTAAAGCTGGGACGACGGCACATGGAGAGGAGAGGAGAGGAGGAGACGGCTGGAGTTGATTGACCACTACTGATCGACACTTATTTTAAAAAGTACAGTATCTCTTCCACTGCACCTTTCTCTCATTTTACTAAGTAAAAGTTAATGCAGAGGAGACGGGAGCAACTCAATGTGATGTCAGCCTGATGCCCAAAAGAATTTCCAAATCAGGCTTAAATGGACAAGTCATAGATGATTGAACTGTCGGCTTTAAAAAGGACAAACCGATCATTCAGTTGGATTCTCAGTCATCCAAAAAGAACTTCTGTTGGCACCAAACTTCAGCAGTATCAACATTGCTGAGGGTAATATGAAGAAAAAGAGTGCAAGCAGTGTGAGCAATTCATCTCTCGAGCCCCACATCTAATGCATAATAACCTGACAGTCTGTTGTTCTGAACCTACTTGTGTGTGGTTCATTTTGTCTGCCTGCAGTTCAGTCAATCTGACATATTGATGGTGGGTATATTTGGGTCTTTTGGGAGGAGAAGCGGCATAGTCGGATACCTCCAGAGTACATGGGGGGAGGGGAGGGGTGGCCCTGAGGGACGAATGTGGTTGGTGTCTGGACAAACCCATAAAAATGTCACAGTCACTCAAGCTGCTCATGTGTGAACACCAACACACAGAGGGTACTGTGGGGATTGAGGGGTAGTAGAGGGGAAGGTGCTAAGAGCCACCACCATGTTCTTTCCATTGATCCCAGTGGCAAAGATGCTGCCAATAGAGGCTGTGGAATTGGTCACATTTAGCTCTATTTATTATATTCTGGTTAAAGAAGTATGATTATCAAACGTTCTCCTGTATGCTCAGGAGGGTGAGGTGATGGATACAATATGCAACTTCACTTCTAGATGTCACCAAATCTTACACACTGCACCTTTAAATGGCTGTTTGTAAAGTGTGGAATGAAAAATAAATCATGAACATTCCTGTCTTGTTTTCACATCAGGAAAGATTTCAGCATTGTGCCTCTCTGAGATTTGTAAGTGTGACTGCTGGTTGTGTGGCCCAGCTGCTGCTCTCCACTGTGGCACCACGTGCCCAGCCCAACTGATTGCCCTCAGTTCAACTTCATTAAACCCTTTTAAATCCAGGCCAATCCCCAGAACCCAGGGGAACCTTTTACAGAAAAGCTCTCGGTCCCAGCTCGGCTCCTAGTCAACCCTTCTCCCAAAGGTTAACAGGAGAACGGCAGCAGAAGGGACGCTTATGTGTCTCTTTGGGTGTATTCCAGTCCGACGGTTCTTACTGTTAGGTGTGAGGCTATATTCATGTGCATACGAACAGTGTTCCTACTAACTACATTTTTGCTTTGCTTTGTGTGTGGGTCTTTGGTCCCGGGGCAGCAAAAGTATGGAAGTTGAAGTCCCATTGCTTTGTGTCAGGAGCCATTAGCAATGCATTCATTCCCCTGGGCTGGAGTAACCACTCCAAGATAAACCAGAGCCCCCAGAGAGGGGAGACATCCAATAATAATAATAATAATAATGAGCAGAAAAAAAAGAAAACATCATTTTATGAAGAGTAGCTGTCAACTCCCCTATGGTAGTGTTAACATTTTAAGTGTTTGTAATCCTAAGAATTCAAAACTTGTGTTGATGCAGAACCTACATGATCTTATTGTGCCTTAACGATGATATAAATGTATTCAATCTAGGTCCAAAAACATCGGCTGTTGCCTCACGCTATAATGCAAACTGTCCACTCAGTGGTATTGTGAAGTATGTTGTAAGCCCGGTTCTTCAGAGGCCTGCTAACAGCAATGGCGATGACAGCAACAACACCAAATATTGACACCTCAACTTTGATGACTTTGGCTTTTCCTCATGGCCATTTTCATAACTGTCACGTGTCTTTCATCTACAGCAAGAGAGCAAAGTCATGGTGTCAGAAGACTTTGTGAAGGGAAGTGATTTAGTTTTTGCTGGAGCACAAGGGATTGCAAATTCATTAGGTTTCTGTCTGCAGCAGGCGCCGGAAAAGAGCTTCTCAGTGAAATTATCTAACTCCAGGACATTTTAATATCTGGCTTAATTATCTCGACCTTATCAGTTGTAAGCATCACATCTTCAAACTGGAACAAAGACGAGATGATCATCTACAATCACAGTCCTGGCCCTTTAATTAAACATTCGGATATGACTATAAGATGGAGACGATAACTGCCCCCAACAGAGAATGTGTTGATCACCTCCTGGTGGCTTGTTGTAGCATAAGTCATAAATCCAGCCACCTCCTTGTTCGTGAGGCAAATTCTTCAAACTTTCTTACAAACTTAATTCTTACACACTGCACCTTTAAGCAATTCTTATCACTGATGTGTTTGGTTATTTGATTGTATATGATTGAGATGCAACATCATGATTCAGCTGAGTCTGACTTATGACTGGTTGAGATAGGAATGTTTGTACCGCAAATATTTTAGCTTCATTTCTGGATAGTGAGTGGAGGACGGATGTCCGTTTTTATACATGGTCTATGGCACAATTTCACACACACACACACACGTACACGCACATGCACACTCCTTTGACTGTACAGAACACGCCTGCAGCAGAGGATGAACCACTATAGTCTGCGATCCCCGGACACTACTTAAAGGATGCTTTCCATGTTCAGTAAATTCTCCACTCACTCACTCACTCACTCACTGCACATACTCACATAAACACACACATATAGAAACACACACATGCACCTTTTGTTCTTGGCCGTGTTCAATGGAGCTGTTCTAAAAGTGCCCACTTCAGCTCCTCTGTTCCACAGTGTCGCAGACCTGGGCGTGAGGCCAACAGCTTACAGTGAAGAGAGAGACCAGGAGAGAGGGAGAGCCAGAGAAAGAGACCACGAGAGCAGACAGAGCAAGATGGAGAGAGAGAAAGTGGGAGAGTGGGAGTGACTGAGAGTAACGGAGAGACACCTCACCTCGTCAAAACCCATCTTTTTAAAATGAGATCCTCAATGCAAATTGCTGCCAATAAAGAACATGGTCCTAGCTTTAAAACTCTCTTAAGCAAGAGCATTGCTGACCCCTGGCTAATTTTACAATGCTTCACTGGCTGTAAAATATTCATAGAGCACTTCTGGACACCATTACATAGAGTGTGATCTCTTGAATAGTCACTGCAAAGTCTGCAACATCATAGCAAACAACTATGAAGTCTAAAAGGAAGTAGTCTGTGAGATAAAGGGCTGCAGATGAGAAGCAGCAGAGACTACAGAGGTATGTAGATGATCCTGGACATAAGATGGGGCAGTGAGACCGCAAGAAAATCAAAGGCTGGGGTTAATCCTCAAAAGCACGGCTGGAAGTGAAGGAGCCACCTATGGCTGGCTACTTGAATTCACTCCACATACTGGGCTCGGTTTGCGAGATCAAGTGAGCCGAGTCTTGCCAGTCTTCCCCTGCCTCGCTGTGAGACATTTGCCCTTTGTGCGACAGTCATTAGCACTGCCTTTCCAAGGTTGGCGCGGAGCCCAGGGCCTGAGGGGAAAGTGTGGTACACTCCTTGGCCATCAGGGACAGAGCTTCAGCTTTACTCATTCAACACAAATAGCAAATATTATTGCTGACAACCCAGTAGAGCTAAACTTTGAAAACGTAATTTGCTGCCTAATGACTGAATCCTGGTATCGACTAAATACATAATAAATCCGACACAAAGTTGAACTTGGCAGTGTTTATGAAATTCACGAGATTCTAAAATAGGACTTTTAAATTTGAAAATTCAATCAACTATGGGGAAACACTTCCATATACAAGCATTGATGACCTGTTTGATTTAGGACAGACAGTTTAGAAGTACATCGGACTGTCAGAGGTGGTTTTCAATGGAGTCCACAGTCCAATGAGTCCATCATTCAAGTTGATCTGTGGTTTGACCTTTGACCTTTCAGTGAAGTAAGCCAGTAATGATCATGTATGTGTAATAAGAATTGGTTATAGAGCCAGAGTCAGGTGAGACACAATATTTAGGAAATGAACAAAGGTTTCCAACTAAAAACCACATGGTGTGCAAGCCAAGTCAATTGAAATGAAAATTAAACCTCAATGTGACCACATGGTGTGTACTGGTATGATTAAAAGTATTTTCCTAGTGAATTAAACCTGAGCTAAATGGCTCAATGATCAGTGTATGTAATGAAGTGAACCTGTCCGCATGGGGGCCGCTTCTAATTAATAATGTAACCAAGGCATACAGACCTGGGCAGGCATGCATGTACACCTCAAATGACTCTTTGAAAGGGAATGGTAGCTACTGCACATCCTGCTGAGTGCTAACAGCAGATACACATTCTAATAAAAATGTTTCCTGATTAATAAGGGAATTGTGACCCACAGGAGAATAAATGAGACATCTTAGAGTGCTGTATCACATTTGAGAGATAACATGGAGGGCAGACAGCGCTGAAACAACTGGCTAATCGCTTAAATGCTTGAATCTTCTTCTTATTAACATACATTTGTTTGATACCAAGGTGCTTAAATCACACTGGCCATTTTTCAATTAGTTATTGAATATTTAGGATTTCTCAGGCTTCAATTAAAGGAATTAAAACACTCACACGAGGTCATTGAAGTTTAACAAATTATCAAAAAATGAATCCATACTGTAAATAATGAGAGCCACAGCACCTCACCTTTACACTAAAGCTGTCTTTTTAAAGTATTTTTGATTTCATGGTCAATATAAGCCTACTTTGTATTTTGAACATATTAGGGTCTATATAACAGCCTAATTGCTTAGTTTACCTCTTTTGATTCTTCTTGTCCTATTGATCAATCGTCCCCCATTGATACACATATCAGACAGACCCACACGCTATCAAAATATAACACATTTGATTTGTAATTACTTGCAATTCATCTGAATCATTTGAAACTTCATGACAAACATCCCTTTTCCCATACTGTGATTACTAAAAGGCTCTGTGGGGTTAGATAACTCTGGGTGGGTTGACTGTAACGGACACACTCCAGATGTAACCACTCAGCACACAAACACGCTCAAATAAGATGAGTCATTCTTATAACAAATATTTACAGGCTTACTTTTGTTTGGACACAGGGAGTGAGAACTGGAGGCGCTGATCTGGAGATTATGAAATGTTTATTTTAGAAAAATGACATGGACAATGGAAAGCTGCAACTCTAGAACTGACAGATTTGCTATCGATATTTCTTTAAATAAAGACTGCTTGCCTGGGAGTATGGACACAAAAACAGTATGACTCTGGTATCAGAATCGGCTCACAAAAGATACTGTAATTGAAAAATTGAGGTTGTTGAAAAGCTAACGTCCTCTAAAAACAGCCAAGAATAAAAAAATATTGAAACATCCTGCTGCATCCATGCACAGCTGGCAAACACTGTTGACAGGGAACCAATCAACTCTTTCACATCCTGTTACTGACACTGACTTTATAGAATCAATTCACCCTTTTAGTTGTACTGTGGTCTATCATTTACTGGCAAAAAGACTTCAACTACTTCAATATGACACTTTTCTTGCCTGTAAGATCGGAGTGAGCCATTCACTTAAAGTAATATTTCCTGAGTAAACATTCCTCAATGAGTTTCAAAAGGAGCTGATGAGTCAGGGTCAGATCAACTGAAAGTATCTCCTTTCTACCTGGAAGCGAATACGCTATGGTAAGATAAATATGACTCATTAATCAACCCTGACAGGTCTTCGGAATTGATGTGTTACCACAGACACTGTGGAGGCCAGCTAACAACTTAAATGTATCTGAGATGAGTATCTGGAGCCTAAACTTTAGCAGCAGATAAGGAGTTTGTAGAACAGTGAGAGACTGCTGACCATGACCGGCTTAGTCTCAACAGAAGACAGAAGATGATTGGGAACGTTATGCTCAAATGACATTGAAGACAGTTGATTTATTGAGTTGATTTATTGCTAGGCTTTTCCAAGACACAACATTAAGACTGAATAGGTTTATAAAATGTTATGATGCTGATGTTGGCACAAAGACAAATGGGGAGGATTAGACAAAGACTCTTTTGACATGCCAACATGGTCCTCCAGCAAACACCTCTGAGGTTTTAGAATGGGAGCAGTTTTAACAAAATGGAATGCTGTGAGATGTTATGATGTTGTCGGAACACCGGTGGCATTGTATGAATATCATGTATTGGGACAACGCTATGAGCATGGAAACATCTGACAGTCATTATGATTCGTAGGGTTGTTAGTGCATTTCTCTTGTTTTAATATCTTCATTTTTATGTCAGTAGGATCCACATGACCACATACTTTACAAGACTTCATAGCCTGCAGCTATCATCTACAGAGCATGTGAACTAACAATCACTCCTGACTAATAACCCATTTCTGCAGGTCAAAAACCCACTAACACCCCATAACAAACTCCTGGGTCAGATGTGTTGGCAACAATATCACCTCCTGCTCTATACTCGGCATTGGGAATACCACACAAGATGAGCTAATGTCTTCCTTGTTTTCTTACGTTGATGCAAATTCTTGCGCAACTTTGTAATGCAAGAGTTAATCTTGCTGCCTTTGGCATGCTTTCCTTCTGTTACTATTTTGTATAGGCAAGGGGAGGGGTGTTAATATGGTTTAGACAGCCCAGATATACCTGCTAATTTTGTTGTAAACGACGATTAAGGGGCTGAAGATGATGAGAACGCAAATGCTGGTCCAGACACTGCTTCTGACCTCTAGCTACACCCTCTGTGAATATTTTACGACCAGTTCTCATTTTTGACAAGTGAATCTGTCAGCGGCGGAGACAGCTTCAAACAGTTGAATCTTTAAACAGGGGGAAACTCTCTAACTGGGTTTCAGCTGCAAATCAGTGTTGTGGTGCAAAATAAGCACTAACAGGAAGCTACCAGGATGCTACAGAACCAGTGAGGAAGAAGGGGAAGGGGTGGCAGGGGCATCTCGGGTACAATGCTGCTGTCGCTAATCCAATGTTGCTGTGGGCACTGGAGCTGGAGGGCAGGAACACTGCTGACGCAGTGTTGCCTTCTTTCTGTGAAGAAACTTCAAACATAGAAATGTGGAGTTTTGCTGTCACAAGGACACAAATTAAACCCTTAAAGGCATTAAGGTTGAGGTTTCTGAAGCGTATTGTGTTCTATTTAACGCCACCCATACTGTGAGTAATTAGCAGATTGTTACACTCTGCCACAGGTGCTATATCCATACAGCACATGTTTCTTTCTCTATGTTACTGCCAGGTTACTATGTGTGGTTATCAAGGCCCAGTGAAATTAGGTTACTGAACATATGCAACACATTTCCATGGCAACAAGAGTGGGGGAATCTCAAGGCATGTCAGTTGCAGTGCCAATAGGCTATTTTCTCACTGCACCCATCCTCCGTTTTTCTCAAAGAAAGCCATGCAGCGAGACAAAGCCTGCATGCCAAATCTATTCTGCCGGCGTGTGGACTGTCCTGACGTGGCCTTGTCTTCACCAGACAGGCGATAGCACGAGGGGAACACTCTGAAATCATTCAGACATAAACACGGCCAGTGACCATGCTGGTTGAATCTAAGTGGACCCAGTTTAATCCAATTAAAGGGAGGAGAGCCGGAGTAAGCGAGCTGCAATAAACACCATCATCCATCATGCTGGGACAGTGGAGATGCTGGGAATGACTCTGGGGAGAGCAGAATCTGACTTTAAAGGCTCAGGACTCCCAAGACTGTGTGTATTGTAACACACTATTGGGCTAAGATGACATGTGCAAACAATAATACCACTGGGATAAGATGGTGTTGTTCTGGTATTAATAAAAAGGCGAAAATGGAGATTCCTCAGTTAGGAAATATTGAGGGTCGAACAATGACACCCCTGTTGCAGAAATTTGACACCTGAGGGTAACTGTTTTTCTTTTTTCTAATTAAGAGGGAGCCCCTACCCTCACACTGTGGATCGAGAGCAGACACCTCCCAAAGTCAATCGGTCACTGCCGGAAGAAAACAAATTGAAAATACCTTAAGAAAACAGTGTCTATGAGGTCTCTCAGCTGAAAACTGGAGAAAAGGCAGAGGTTTTGCGGGACAATATATTGTAGAATAAACAGTGTACCGATGGCCGGGGTAACGCTGGGGTTGGAGTGTTCTGTTGTTTCTATTTTTCATGCTCTGTCACAGATCACTAAAGCTTGCCTAACGTTGTTAGGCTCACACAACAGTGCGTCTGCGTGCAAAAGATTGGGAGTGAGTGTGTGCATGAGGGAGCGAGAGCGGGGCAAGATAAGAGGGCATGTCGCGGGCGCTGCTGCGTAATCTTTCGAAGCGTTTATTGTCAGAACATGTGTGTGTGTGTGTCCCTCTTTGCCTCGCAGCATCAGACAGATATGGTGTGTGTGCTGTTTTTGTGCATGTCGGTGTGAGTTGGTGTGCTCAGCTGACTGAGGGTGCAGCACGATTGGTGAGTGATGGAAGTTGATGCAAAAACATAAAAGATGAGGCTTTTGAATGAAAGACAAGCCATGACACATTGAGCTATAATTCAAAGTTCATTCTGGGGTAATGAAAACAATAATTCATACATTTGTGTGATTGTGCAATTGTAAAATCACCAGAATTTCTTATATTGAATTTCTGAAACAAGTTTTCACCGAAATTCGTAACACTGCATCCTTAAGACAGCAGGGGACTCTGTGTCATTCTCTACTGTTAAATGGAAAGCAACTGTAAGGAGAGCATTGACAGCAGAGGGTAGGAATCAAGAAAGATGAAAGCCAAGCTGGACACTGATGTTGAATTAATAATGATATCCATTGTGGGGAAATGTGATCGGTCTCTCTGAAAATCAATAACTAACAACCGGACCATGATGCCCTGGGTGACTCAGCAACTTCAATACGCTACAAGCTGTCGATAGCAACTGCCTGCTCTTGTTCCGACTGACATGACCAAAAAAAAAAAAGCCAAAGAAAAACAAAAGACACTTTGAAACAAGTTTGAGGACTGTCTTTAGGAGGGAGAAGTCAGTCAGATTGCATGTTCAAAGGGAGCTTCCCGCTAACTGCTGATGTACACTTCATTATAATGACAATGAGTCAGAAGGCAATGACGGAAAAAACAAAATTATTGCAGAAAGAGTGTTGTGATAGATATGGTAACTGAATATATTTTTCATTCTGTCAATAGAAAAAAGAAGCATAAGCACATTAAAGTAAAAGCGCCTCTCCTCCATAAATAGTGGACGTAAATCTGTTTCCCTTGCTCACACCTGCCGCCGCTTGAAAACACTTTGCTTTTGGAGAAACTCTAAATAGATGCTATATTTTGAAACCCTCCCAACAATTTCACACGATCAAACTAAGCAGCCTCCAGTGGCTGTTAAGTTTTCTGTGGGTGTAAAATTGATGTATGTTGCCTGAATAAAACAACATTACTGTGCAGCCTCACTTGGCTTCAACTCACTCTTCTCAGAATTCATCGAATTTACACCAGTGAATCAAAGTTCCTCTGGAAGCCTGATTAAAAGCATAACAAAAAACTCATCTCCTAATTACCCTTGGGCTGCTTTTCACCGGACTCACAGAGGATGGGTCAATCTATCTGTCCAGGCAATCCACTAAGCACTCAAATGTAGCACATACTGTGCAGCTGCATGCGCTTGGACAAACCAATAGGGTGGGATTTTGGTTTATAAATCCAGCTTAGAAAGATTCCGGGTGCATCATAGATAAAAACATCAAAATGTAGGATTTGATTAGATAAGCTTTGACGAAACAGTGGATTGGATCCATAGCTGTGCGGCTGCTGAATATTCAAAGTGAAATATCAAATAACCAACACGGATAAACAGTGTCATTTCAAGACAACTGAGCACACATCAGTCAAATACTTGAGCCAATGATCCTAAAGTAATGTCAGGTTGTTACACTTACACTTGCAGCAGTTCTGTGTAACACAACCCCACTGGCTGCCCACTGTGACCCCCACAAACATCCAGACAAGCCAGGTCATCACTGCCCCTGTTGCCCCCATAGATGTTAGCACCCATGTGTTGACATTGCAGGCTCTTACCTGCGCTCACGATGAGGCAGAGCATGCTGCTGCTGACGTGTGATGAAGGTGGTGCCCCACACTGGGCTGCTGTGGCTGTTCCTGAGCCATCCCACAGGGGGTGATGACGGGTAGGGGCTGCTTCTGAATCCATGGTCTGACTCCGTCTCTGCGGTGAGAGACGAGGCTGAGCTCCCCATTGCCACGGCGAAAGGAAAACGGTCTCCTTATTATACTCCAACAAATAGATGTTTGTTTTGTTTGCCCCTTGGAGCAAAAAAAGATTGTTTCCAATGAGACACGCTGCTTGGGAAGACACCAAAGGAGTTGTTTGGATGACACCAGCAGGACTAATTGTGTGTTCGTGTTTGCCGTCAACTTCCTGTTAACATATTTCCTCCCGGGGCGTTTGAGTAAAAACAGATAAACCTGATTAAAAGAGGAAATCAAAGACGAGGGCTCTCAACAAAAAATAGAGTAACTTGCAGGTGGCCAAGTGTGCAAGGCAGGGTGGATTTCCAACAGCGCATGGAGGAAAAGTCTCAATTGAAAAATATTATTGGAGAAGAACACTGATGCCACTTCAGCAGTGGGTCTCACATGAGGAGAAAATATATTTTGTCACGGCAAAGGCTGGTAATTCTGTCTATGGTGGATGTTAAGCCTGTAGCATTCCGCACCACGTCTTCCACAGTGCCACTCATAATTCCACCCGCGTTGCCTCTGACACATGTCCCCGGTCTTTGCATACTCATGCCTGGCTCCTTTATGCTCAGTGGCTCAACAAAAGCAGGGGAAGGTGTGTGTGTGAGTGATTTGCTCATATCCACTGTCTATCAGCATCTCTGCAGCCAAGCAGGGCACCTGTGGGAAAACTCCAGAGTTCAGGAAGTGAGCGGTGAGGCGGGGTCCACAAATCCAGGAAATCCCAGCTACATCAAGGTCCATAAACAGAGCTGATACTGATCAATAGAGGCATGGGGCTGACAAGAATACAAGTCAAACAGGATATACGCACATAGATATTTATGATGTGGGCAAAGGAGGAAAATCAATGCACTGCATTTCCTTGGGAGGGTGTTGGCAAACTCACAAGTATGCTAATGTCCGAGTCTCATTTTTCAGACATCCAGTCTGACTAACAGCTGCTGTGGAGGTTCACCAGTAAAACACCCCAGCTGCATTTCTCCCACTCCAAAAGTGTGATCCAAAAACACTTGCGATGAGGCCACTTCTGGTGTTTGCATAATCCTTGATTTCAACTCGCATGAACTTCAGGCTATAGCCTGATGAAACCCCAGATTCCAGAGGGGTTTTCTACTGTTCACACTGTTCTCACGACATCTAAAGATGTTTACGGCTCATCTTCAAGGACGATGCAACATCCCAGAGAGCACCCCAGAGGAATGTCTCTTTTTTTGTGTGTGTGTGGGGGGGTGCTCTGCAAAAAAGGAAGGAACGATCCTAGATTCCACTGTCTGCATGCAGCTTGTCTGATCCCACCGCCCAGTCAGTCTAGTTCATCAACTTGCTCTGGGATCTCTGTGGACTTGTGAGCCTGTCAAAGCAAGTCAGCGCAGGCGAGGCAGCTGCAGGAGTATCATTCCTGGAAGGGAGGAGAGGGGGGAACGTTTGCATGCACTTTAACGACTATCGATGGCTGTGGAGAAACCCTGAGGCTGAGAAGTGTGCGAGCTAAATCCAGGGGTTTGTTTTAGTTTTCAATCTGCATGTATGGAGGGCGATCACACATGGGGCTTTAAACTATACTTTAGCTTCCCCGGCTGTGCGCGAGCAGCATGCGTAATAATAAGCCATTACGGCATTAATTAAACATCGCTTATTAAAACACTGCTTCTCGTATGATAAGGCGGGCTTGTGTCCATCTCCACAGAGGCCAGGAGGAGTACCGTGCAAGAAGGCGACATGCAGGCTGGGGATGTAGCCGAGGAGCTGTCATCCAGGAAGGCAGCAGGTATCACCGTCCTCCGCCGACTTCACGTCCGCCCGCGTTCATCTCCTTATTCCGCCACGTTCCGTGTCGTGGATGTGGAGCCTTGTTGTCTTACATGAGGACACATCCTCGCCCCCTAGTCCCGTTATCGCCCCGGATGCGAGACCGCTCACAGTGTCAAAAGCTGCTCCATGCCAGGTGCTATGTTCACGCGTGTCATCCTCCGCGCGTTACGCACCCGCCGCATTCTCCATTTCTCCCGTTTCCATCCGTGCAGTGTTCTTCCAGGGAGAAGGGGGGGGGGGGGGGGGGTGTTTTTTTCGGCGGGGGGGGGGGGGGGGGCTGTGTTATTCGTCCTCGCTGGTAGCCTGAGTGCAGTGCATGGGGATGCAATCTCCTCCTAACAGCGGATTACTGGAGTGTCAGCAGGGCGCATGCGCAGTGGCCCTGGTGAGCAGTAGGGGAACTGGAAGGCTGACTTGCTAGGAGGAGAGTCCGAGTGGTGTGGTGGAGGTCTCACTCATTAATGTGAATGGCATCCCGGGGGTGTAAGGAGAAGCGGTGGGTCTCAAAAACAGGCCAAACGAGATGAGATGGGTCCGGGGTTTTGAATAAAACCAGCTTAGATCCCAGCTTCCTGCTCCATAAAATGAAATGTGTGCAGGTTTTACATGCTGCCTCCCTGCCAGAGGAGCCAGTGAAGGGTTAAGAGGAAGACAGTGGTGACTGCAACGCTCATCATTGCTCAACTGTCCCTGCACATTACCGAGATAAGCCTTCAAACTTTCCCCCTTTCCTCCTTCTTCCACTTCATATCACTTTGCTGACCTCATTCCTGATCTCGTGTTCTTCCTCTGCCTTTGCTACATAAAACAGGCCTTATTTATTATACCACAGTAAACCACTTGCATCAGTATTGATACATTATAATTTCTTTCAGATTCGTCCTTTTAAAATATCCTTTAAAGGACAAATACACGTTTCTAAACAGCAAACCCAAAGGAATTGAAAACACTTTAAATGTTGTTGAGCGTCGGTGCCATGTTTTGGCCCAAAATGGAAAAGCTTAACCTATTTTGAGTTATGATAATTAAAGGCTTGCAAAAATTCTCCAATTTATTTGACAGGAGGAGAGAGGTGTTGGGTATTCTGCAGAAACACATCACCACAGTGCCGTTGGCATAATAAAAAAAGTATGCCTTTAAATGAATAAGTAGCAGAACAGGACTGGTAGGTTGTCCTGTTGCCGAGGCATGTCTCATTTTGACTATCAGATCATCTGTATTTTTCTATTTTTGTCTCCATTTGTTATAAACTGCTGCATTTGACTGACTTGTTTGAATACTATATGGTGTAGTATGTGTGTTATAAATTCACTTCAATACGCTCGTGATACATTTGCTATTTACACCTCCTCAATGTAACCTCATTTTCAACACCTTGCTTTTCCCTCTGAATTTTTTTTATACATAAATCACCAGGTTGTCTATTAACCGCCACATATGAACACATGCTGCAGCTTGAGCAGATTCGACTGTGCGCCTAATCATTTTGTCTGGAAACTCTGCCTATACTCATGTGCGCGGTGGCAGCCACAGTGTGTTTTCCTATGCACACAGAGCAGCCAGTGAAACTAGTTTGTCAGGTGAGCTACGTTTCTGAGGAACAGTCTCTGCGGTGTGACGCATGTGGACATACACGTTAAACCCCTGCGCAGGAACTGATGACAGGGGCTGTCAAGAATGTCAGTGTCATGCTGAAACCGGAACACGACTGGAATCATGCTATAAAACTGCGAAACGAGAGTAGGGTTGTCTCGTTCATGGCATTTACTACGAAATTATGCAACTCCAAGGACAGACACAGATAGAGGGAACGAAAAAGAACATGCTAAAAAGTAACAGAAGAATTAAATTTGAAATTCGCTGAAGACCAGAATGGAACGAATGCAAACACCAAGGCTTCAAAGTCCCTTTGAATTCATCCAAGCTGCACAGAAATATACACTACAATACTTCAAACCATTTTTGCAAAAAAACCCCAAAAAAACTGCTTCAAAACAAACTAAATAAAAGAGTACATACAGCTGGGGGTGACACTGAGAACTTAACCGCCTCAGCATAAGTAGGAATAAACCAGGCCAGTAGTCTGAGGACTGCAGGCCTTTGTTCGGAGTGCCACCTGTCCAAGCGCCACCTGTCCCTTTGCGCGTCAGCACCCCTGGGATACAGCAGCTGAAACAGTCAGTGCCAGAGGGAAAGAAAAGGGCAAGAAGGAGACTTGGAATGAGAGAGAGAGAGAGAGAGAGAGAAGGATTGGATTTCATGTCTAGTCTCTGGAGACCCATGGGAGGGGAAAGAGGGAAAGGAAGGATATGAGACACGACGCTCTTGCGGTCTGTGTGTGAGTGTGAGAGAGAGAGAGAGAGAGAGAGAGAGAGAGTGTGTGTGAGAGAGAGAAGGATTGGATTTCATGTCTAGTCTCTGGAGACCCATGGGAGGGGAAAGAGGGAAAGGAAGGATATGAGCTGATTTCACAGCACATTGAAAGTTGTCATTTCTGCACCTCCCAAATATCCTGACTGTCACATGGGGCGGGACAACATATCAATACAGCTGCATGTCTTTGTCCTGGCTGGGGAGATAACAAAGTTACTGACACCAAATATCAACACATACTTTTGGACCTTCCCTAGTTCATAGTACTTTTATAATGGAATCGCAGCACGTGACACTACAGTACCTGGCTGTAAACTTTAACTTTACATACTTATCTCCAGCAGGTCAGGGCTTTCTTGTGACTATGAAATTAACAGTAAATTGCAATTGTAAAAATAAACAAATCCTATGCTTTATTATTCTTCAGTAATGTGACTGTCTTGACTTTAAAGGTGTGTAATCCTGTAATTCCCACCCCAAGTGTTCTCCATTTCTCCCCAGTTGGAAGAACAAGATGAGACTATCCCTGGAGATGATCTGAGTAAACACACCAGTGTCTAATTTTGATACCAAAACCAATCGACTGAATAAAGCTGAGTTCACGTGTCAGGACACGTAAGGTATCATCCACCCTGCTGAAGTATTCATGTGCTCATGTGGGATCTTCCTCTGTGGTATCTCTACAAACAAATACGCATTCACGACCCCAGCTTCCCAGCATTAGGGAGGAGCTACATGCTGTTAAATGTTTCCTGGTTTATATCTGGTTGTTGGCTGTAACACTGACGCCATAGTGCTGTGAATAAACACAAAAATCCTGCACTCTGCCGCTCTTTGAGAAGATTTTGCTCCAGATATGTATCCTGATATATTGCTGAATGATTGTCTTGGCATACACAAATCATCAAGAATTGAAGTGATCACAATCACAGGCCTCCTAGTGGATGACTCCCACTCCTACTGGCAGTTGCTTTTCTCTCCACTGGACACACGCAAAGCCCGGATGAGGCTAAAGCCTGAAGAGGGTCAGTGTAAACACAACTTCCGGAATGTAAACACAATCCAAACTCAAGTCTTGTTTTGATGTCAAACCTGATCTCAGGACACATACAGTATCATCCACCCTACTGAATTATTCAGTATCTGTACCTCTGAGGTATCGCCACATGTAAATACAATGACAAGATTATCATGACATAAACACTATATTGTGATATTATTGCAAGTCATCATATCGTGAGTTGCCCAGAGATTCTCCCGTATGGGAAAGAAACAGGGTGGGTTAGCGCGTGTCATGGCACACACGGTCCCCTCCACCTTGCTGAAATATTCATGTGCATCTGTGGTGACTCCACATGCAAATACAAAGACATATGACAGTCACTACAATTTCGCACTACTGTATGGTGTTGTAAACACAACGAGTCGCACAGTAATTCTCCCACTTTCTCTGGTGGTAATGTAAAGGATTGTGGGGTGATGCTGTGCTCTGGAGAAGGACCTAACTGCTTAGATGTAAACACACCAGTATCAGGCCTAATTTTGATACCAAAGCTTTGACTGAATAAGATGACCTCACGTGTCAGGGCACATACAGTATCATCCATCCTGATTAAGCATTCATGTGCACCTGTAGTATGCCCACATGCAAATGACCCCAGCTCCCTCGAACAGGCAGGTATTAGGAATATGCTAAATATGATTGTTATTAGTGTATAACCCTTCAGTTAATGGGGCTTTGTGTCAACAACCCACTGTGATTAAATACACAAACGCGCCTTTATAGTATCTGTACAGGCACATACACCTACATGACCCCTGCTGTTCAATTACGGGGAGGGAGCAGCTCCATGTTGTTATCTGTGTAATTCCCTGATCTAAAGTGAGCTCTACTGCTACTGTGTGAAACCAATGTCACACAATTACACTGTGTGTGTGTGTGTGTGTGTGTGTGTGTGAACAAGCCGGTCATTTACATTAACATTAGCCACATGAAAACACTCAACAGTCCCACAGCGGCTGGAGGAAGACACCGGTGCTCATCGTAAACAAAGCCGCTCTCATTCACTCATGTATCGGGTCCTAGCTCCGCCGTTCGCCCGCGGTCCCAACCTGGTCGCTCTTACCTCGAGTTGGCGGACGAGGGAGACTTATTCGGCGGTTTCTCTTTCCCCCCGTCTGCGTTAACTTTTCACAGCCATGGAGACGGTTAAGTTCTTCCCGGAGCGTGTACTTAAGCTAACGTCACCTTCCCCCGGCGTTAGCTTCGCGCAGCCCGCCGAGGCTCCAACTCTCCAGCATCGGTGCCGAACGTGGGTAAAAGCGCCGGTTCAGTTTATCCTCGCTCCGTCAGGTATTAGCGACACCGACGCTACCGTGTTAGGTTTACCTCAAACAGCCCAGGATGGAAAGGGGGAATCTCCAAGGAGCAAACACGCAGTCGGCGTACGTCAAATACGTAGCAATAACCTATCTACTACAAGGGAGTGTGAGGAAACTTACGTAAAAGCCATTCCAGAATAGCAAGGTTAAAAACTACATTTCCCAGACTCAACCCGGAAATTGTCACCCAGGATATGTGGGTACGTGTGTCGTCACCACTGTCAAGAGTGAATGACCAAAATGTGCAAAATAATTTATATTTTATTTTATTCAAATGTATATGACCTCTGATTTTTAATTGATACATTCATTTTCTGCCATTATTGCTTGGTTCTGTATTGTTTTAAACGATTTCATAATGTTTTATTAGTTTCTTATCTTCAATCATAAATTGAATCATAACGTTTACTGTTTCTAATGACAATATTTTATCTGCTCCTTGTCTTAAATTATTTTGTGAGATTTTTACTTGTACCAATTTGCAATGGCTACTTTGAATGGTGATCAGTAAATATGGTTATTTTTCTATCAGCATATTTATTATCCATTTTTGTTTTGATACCTAATTACTTTTTAAATATGTTATATGATATATAACCCTAAAATACTCACTTTATATAAATCACCTTAAGCGAAATTATTTTGCGAGTACGCCTGACTTAGATAATAGCAATCTACTGACATCTAGTGGTATTGATGTGAACCGTCGTCTGTTCAATCTGAGCAGTTATTTCAGCAGTGTGTGAGATGTGTGAGTGCAGTACTTCAATAAAACAATAAAACAGACGATTTCACATCTTAAAGTGCCCATGTCCTCTACACACCTCATTACATATGTTAGCATAGTTGTTTTTTTCCCTACAATTCAACAGCCTCTGGTTTTGCATCATACAAAAGTGCTATTAGACTGAAATGGATAGAGAAACAAATACTGGGATACTGGAGGAAGTGAGAGTCTCATTGCTTTGGTCACAGGGATGTAAAATAATACGCAACAAACTAAGGTGGCTTATACTGATCACATGTAAAAGCTACGAGGGTTTCTGTAACTTCTAGTGTTTCATTCCTCTGTGGCCTGTATGAAAGATAACCCACTTAGAATATCCATATCATCTCATATTGAATTGGTTTATTTTGTATTGTAATGTACCCTATCCTATCCTATCCCATCCCATCATATCATTTACTTTTCTATACTTTTTCTAGCCATTTCAAGGTTTTGATGTATTGTATTGTTTACTGTATTCAACAAGTTTGTCAGATGTATTACTAAAATGGTCACCAGACCATGTGTCTGCCACCACTACTTCTGCTACATCTATTTACTTTAGCAAACTGAGGTGTTGATCACTATTTATAACAACTGTCATATTATTGGAGTTATTGATCATACTCCTTTCATTATGACTGATTGCAGTGATTCAGTCATGTAAGTAATGCCACAAAGCACAGTTTTCTATATTATTTTTTCCAATCATGTGTTTTGAAACTGACTTTTCAGTAAAATAGATTAGATTAGATATACCTTTATTCTTCCCACAGTGGGGACATTTCAATATAAACCATGGCTAAGAGTAGTTACAGCCTATTTGTAAGCTGTTATTACCTGGAACTTTTCTCCTCTGCAATAAACTTGTGTAAAGAGATTAAGTCAAGTGTTTTTTGTGTGTTTACTATTCTAGAGTTAAGTGCTGTTGCTTTAAAACCCAAGGGTGTAATTTAAATAAGGAACAGCATGTGAAACACGGTGGGCAAGTCTGGATTATGTCTGTTAATGCCGGTGTCAGCCGACTTGTTTGAACTGGGTTAGTTCAGAGGATTAGGCCAATATCTACTGGGTTGGTATACTTTAATAATGAGGGGGCAAGACCAAAAGCCATTAATGTCTCATCAAGATAATTGTCCTGTGGGCGATTGATCACTAGAATTGACCCAGACTGTAGAAAATGCAGGGTAGAAAAATCACTGAAACACAGGGTTCTAATGTATAAGTGACACAAATAATGGGGGACATTAAGAAAATCAATGCGGGAAAGTGGCATGAGAAAAAAGGGAGTATGATTCAGCGACATCTAGTGGTGAAGTTGCATGTTGCAGCAGAATCCCTCTCACCTCCCCTAAGCAGGGCTGTGACAAACAACTATTTTAATAATTGATTAATGAGTCCATTTTTTTCATTTAATTGGACTAAAAGGCAAAAGCTACTTTTAATAATATCCGACAGTGTATTTTAAAAACTACAAATATACATTTGCACAACATAGTGGTGTGTATAGTGCAAACATATGGATTTGTATAGTGAATGCACTGTCCCAACTTTAGGAGACATGTGCTTTGCTTTAACCAGCTAATCAATTACCATAATCAATTAGATGAGCACCACTTTAATAATCAATTTCAACTGATTCAATTCAACATGGTGGTCTCAGTAGACATGACCTGACCCTGATGTATGAGTATAAATGTGTCATTCTCAGGAAATGGAAACATTGCATTTATGCCATTCGTCTCTGCTAATGGGAATTGAAATAATTTGACCAAAAATATTACAGACTACGCCTTTAACGAGATGGTGCTGTGGATTCAGTGATTGTAAAGTTACATGTTCCAGTTGGATATCTTCATGATTGAAAATCAAATGTTATTTGGTTTGTCCATTCTTGGCCACAGTAAAAACCACACCTAAGGATAAAGTGTTCATTATGGCTGATCGAAAACAATACATTAAAAGAAATAAAAGTAAATAGAAAATAATACTAACAACAACAACAACAACAACAATAATAATGACAACAATGATAACGACAACAGCAGCAACTACAACAACAACAACAATAATACTACTAATATTATGATAATTCTTTGCTGACTGGACCTTTAAAACATTTTGGGACCCTAGTGTTGAGTGAATGAGGCGGGGCGAAGCATCCCATGACAGCAGCAGCAGCAGGCACTGGAGCAGCAGAATGAGTCTGGGCGGAGAATCAAAGTTGCCGCTGGAAGTTGCCCCTCACATGTCGTGTTACGCTCGTAGCGCCGAGTCAAGGAAACATGCTTTGGAAAAAGTTCGTACCGGTGTAACAGAGTCAACCTTTTGGAGTACAGTTGCGTAGCGACGGTGGCGAACCTTCGGAGAAACCTGGGAATACTTTTATAGGAGCCGAAACTGTCCTCGTTTAGAAGGTATGAGACTGAATGCATCTTTTCCCGTGGTCTCCATTATTCACTATAGTGCACTTGCCACATTCTGGCAATAAAACCCACGAGGAAGAAAACCACACCGGAACTGTTGGTCCTGAGTGTGTTTTGGTAGAGTTAACGTTAGCATGCTAGCTGATTCAACTTTTTTTTGCGACATGTATTGTTTCCATAGGCCAGTGTCGCTGCGTACACACTGTTGTCATGACAATGCCAGGGAAACCCAACGCGAGGCACGTTGGGAGGCACAAAAGACACCAGCGTCAGTGCTCAGAGAGTTTTTCAAGAGGACACAAGTTCCAGGGAAGTTCTCATAGAGTCCAGAGTAACAACAGGTAGTTTGACAATGTTGTTGTTTTTAACGTTAGCTAAACTTTCCATTGAGACATCAAAGGTAAACAAAATAGTGGTCTTACACACGTGTTTTGTGTCCTGTGTGTGTTTGTAAGGGAGGAATAGTGTGTGTGTAAATGTGTGTATATATGTGGAGGGTGGAGGGGGGAGATGGGTGGGTAGGTGGGGGGGTCAGTGGTAGGGTATGTGAAAACTGTTGGTGTGTCCTTTGTTTATTATATGAGACAAATTGTGACCCTGCTGGCCAGGAAAGGGATGCTTTTAGTCGGCCCCTTTGCAGTTTTTATGGCCCACACACACTCACACACGCACACACACGCACACACACACGGAAATGAGCTGCTTCCACAATGGAGAGTGAGTAACACAATTGTCTTAGGGGAAAAGGAAAAAGATGTGCGTGTGGGTGAGTGGTGGGGGCCTCGAAATGACTGTCATTGTATGTTTTGGGCCTTGTGCCTGTGAGGATGACAGGAAGTTGGGGGGGTAAGAGGTCACGGACTGAAGGGCAGACGTGGGTGTAGAGGTAGTACTGCTCGCAGATGTCACTACATGCCATACAGTGTGTTTTTCTCCCCCCATGGACAAATCAGTCAGCTGCTGGCCCAGTGACAAGCAGGATTCCAGTAGTGCTCCCCTCTGATGACTCATGATTGCTTACAGTCTTGTGCAAAGGAAGTTTTCAGACCAGGTGCTAAAAGATGATAATTCGACGGATGAGTGCCATGAGCTAGGTTTGGATAATCTAAGCAAAATATCCTCATCCATCAGCGTCCAGCTGCTGCTGCTCATACAGAAAAAAACACTGGGTGGTCAAAATAACACAGGCTGACCCAACCAGGAAGCCAGGAGGCCGTGTGCAGCAGTGTGATTTGGGTCAAATTATTAAAATCTTCATTTAAAGAAGTATATGTCGTAAAACAATCATGCCGATGTTTATCATATGGGTGTATAATGGCATGACTATCCACAATGAGAACTCAAAATTTGCATTTGAAGTGTGTGTGGCTCCACCATGTTTTTACAGAAGCCCAGAATGGACAAACTAGACACTTTATACATTTGAATGGAGGCATTATGTGTTCATAAATCTTTATTTCCTTCAACTTTAAGGTAATGTGCAATTCAATTTATTATCGTCTTAGTCAAATAAAATGAAATATTAAATCTATTAATTTATTCATACATGAAATGACTGCAATTATTATTATCACATGCATTGTCCATAAAACTGCAGACTTTACGTACATAAAATGTAAGCAATAATTATAATATGATAGATAATATACATTTGAATTTATAAGATAACTTATTAATTCAAAGCCATGCAGGGGAAAAGAAGGAGATTGGACTTTCAGTTTAGTAACCTAAGTATGTATTTGAGTAGTAATCTATAATAGAAAATAGGAGCAGAAACAGCCTAACCACAACCCACAATACTTTCAGTTTTATGTGTAAATGCACTTCCTCAATTTGGGTTTAACACAATGTAATTAATAGGTATTGATAGTAACGTGTTTGACACCATACTGCTACATGAATTATTAGTTCCACTGAGGATCTGTATCAGCCTTCCTTTTCTTTGTGTGTGTCTGGGCATGCAGCCGCATCTGCAGCGTTTGACTTGCACCCGCAGGGCCTGAGTGCACACTGACAAAGACACAGTAACACAAACACACACACACAGGGCAACATGAACAAGTCTACATCAAAGATACATCTGCTTCTTATGCATGTTTGATGGAACAGGCAGGCTGCTCCCAGTCACTGCGCAGATTAGTATGCATGACTAGCTGGAAGCAAAGCTGTGAAGGTGAAGAGATGGCGAAAAGACAGTGAACTCATATTAGGAAGGACTTTAGTGTGTTTATCATAATTTGATGTAAGACCGTCTTGGCTCGTTTTCCATGCAATACTCAGGATGACATGAGCACTGGCCAAACTGTGCTAAGGGTGAGTGAGGTGGGGTGAGGTGGGGATGTAAATGCTGCATTTCATAGAGCTGAGACTCTAATGACTTCATAACTCTTTCTTTTGTTGTGTGCTTGCCTTTTGTCCCTGCTGTTTGATCTACTCTCTGCCCTTTTCAGCTGTGAGCTGCTGTTTTAAGTCCCTTTGTCTGCGTGTCAAGTCTGTTACCCAAACTTTCCCATTCTGGGGCAGAATGGTTGCCCAGACGAGGATTAAGCCTCAGTCCATGGACATTTAGGGAAATGGCACTGTGGATGTCGGCGATTATATTTGTCAAAACTTAAAGGTGGTGTCCAGAACCCTAACCCGGACTGGTTAGGTCGCAGTGGTCAGGTCTGATCATCAGTATTCCAAGGAAAGGATACCGTTGAACCAGCAACATGGAAACCACCTACCATGATGTCAGGGGATCTGCTACTTTGTTGAACCTATAACATAATGGCTGATTGGTGCAAATTACCCTGTCTCTTGTATCACTCTGTTCTGTTTAACAGGGTGTGTCAAACATATGGCCCGAGGGCCAAAACCGGCCTGCCAGAGGTTCCACTGTTAAGCTCTTGCTGTTGTGTATTGGTAATTATGCTATAATTTTACTGGTCGGGCTCACTCGCGATCACGCTGGGCTGTATGTATGTTGACACCCCTGGTATAGAGCGTATCAGTATACAAGGTGGAGGATGGAAGGAGCATTTCCTGCCATTATTTTGGTCCTCGCTGTCAACATCCTCTGTCTCTGCTTTGCCAGGATTGTATCAAATTGTATGAAAATTGACAGAGGCTGGGATTGGTTGTGTATCTACTTTTAGCATAGCAGATCTTGGCACATACACGCACATCCCAAATTTAATTGTAGTTCACCTTCCCAAGTATCCGGCACTTTGGATGAAGAGAGCACCCCCCTTGGTTGAACTCGGCAGTATGTTGCCAGATGTTCCACCAAATTATTATACAGGCTCTGCGCACTGAGGTGTCACCTCCCATTGACAGTTTATCCAGATGCTGCTGCTCTGCATAATTAGCCCAGATTAACATGAGTAAAATTAATTCGCTTAAGTGGGGAATGTTCATTGATATTGGCAGATAGATAAAAAACAATCCCTTTTAGAATGTTGTGATTACTTTGTTTTGGTCTGTGCTCACTCTTGCCCAAGGAGTGTGAGCATGAGTTACAGAAGTCTGACTACATGTCACTTCTCTGGCATGTGTTACCAAAACAACACATTTTCTATTTTACTTTTAATCTATAATGAGTCCTCCTTAAACAGGTCTACGATATTATACCACATTTTATTGTTTATGGGCATGGATTATGTGCAGAGCTTTTTATAAACATGTGAAGTCAGGTTTCTGTTCATCCTATGTGGTTCCTCTTCAATTCAAAGTTTATGGTCAATGTTGTTATAAAATGAAACCTTTTACACATGGAACTTTTATAGGAGTTTAAATGATTTACTGGACTGATGTAACTTTTCTTACATTGCAAATATCAGATTTCTGCAATGCATGCAACAAAATTGAGGGTTTCTTAGTGGTATTGTGGTCCACCAGGCCTTCATAACTCTTGAGTAATCATTACGCATATTTTATTATATTTGATATATTCAAGTTCAACCACTTAAATACAAATATACAGATTATATCTCATAAACAATACACATTTCAATGTATATGTATTTATATGGAGTTTAATCCATGCAATACACTTGAACAAGTCCGCTGAGACAACAGATGTTGGAGTATTCACCAAGTGTCAGAGATCAGACATAAACCAGTGGTGGTTGAATGAGACCCTTTGTCAGAAGGAGTTGACAGAGATGGATAGAGCTCCATAATCCCAACCGTGTTTATCCTGCCTCAGCGCTTCTTGAAATTCCTCAGATGTCTAAGCACTGGGAGAGGATACCGGATAGTGATTGTGGATATACATGTATACTGGGAAGTTCGAGAGTGCAGAGGGACCGAAGGCCGCGTTAGTCATAAATCACGCAGTATGTGGATAACTTTGAAACGTAACACCTCAAGACCTGAGAGGCCTTCAGAGGCCCTTAAAGAGACAGAGAGAGGGGGGACAAACACAAAGGACAGACAAAAGAACAGGTAGTGTTCCCAGTTTTGTTCTCAGAAGCACCAAGTGAAGCCCCTTTTGAATAAGTGACCATTTTGATGAATGGGTGATGAGCAGCATCACTCGTCAGCTTATTCCTCACATTCTTCTAACTGTTTTACTTGGCTAACACATATTTATGTTTGTCCCCAGGTCAAAGCCTGGAGTCACTGTGTAAGAGGAGGAGGACCCACCCAAACCCGGTGAGCCACTCAGGGCCCCAGGTTGCTGGAATGGAGCATCTGATAGAGTAAGAGCCTTTTATTCATCTCTCTAGTCAGTAACTAAAGTAAAAAAGTTATTGAACGCGTTTTATTGTGTTTACTAAATGAACTTCCTGCCTCTATTTCTGGGCTTCCTGCGACTGTTGTTGCCCACGTTTCAGCTGCAGGCAGGGCAGTGGGCCCGGAGAGGCATTCAAGCCTCATACTCAAGCAGACTGTAGCTGTCCCATGAAATATGTGTTATCCTCGTATGCAGCAATTTCAAAGACACTTGTGTATCCAAACCTATGGATGATAGCCTTTAAAAAGCCATTTGGGAGACAAACACCCTGATTTAATGGCACAGGCCTCGAGGTTTGATTTAAGTGTTTGCATGAGCTGCAAGGAGGATATTTAATGGATGAGGAAGAAGCTGCTTCTAAGTGTCTGCCTGCACTAAATACAACATCTTGACAGCAACTGTAAACAAGTTGCGTCACCACTCGTCTTTATGTACAAGAACTCTCCTGGCTGCTGGAGATGACTGTGTACAGTCAGTGATTTAAACAGATGTTCCATGTTTCTCCTACTTGTCTCTCACTGTTTTGGTGGGACAGGTTGATGAGGTGCTTGAAGGTTTACAGCCCCAACATGTCCGGACACTTTGAGGAACTCTTATTTTGTATTTGCAGCGACAGGGCGCTGATTCTCATCCAGTCTGCGCAACGCTGGAGTTTTGATGCGGCGGCTGGAGTTTCCTGGGATGGATACTTAGCGTTTTACAGACGCTATAAAAACAGGGGGAGCAGAGACTACACACATATAATCAGGGATAAACTTTGGTAGGACTTGCATACAATTTATCTACTGCTTAGCTCACAGAGACAAACACTCCTCTACTCCGCGTCTTGTTCTTAAGCAGCAAGTCAGTGGAAAGATAAAGTTCTTGCGTCAGTGGAGTGATAAAATCCAATTCATGCATCTGTGTCAAAGCTGTGCTTTAGCCTACTCATTGACACTGACTTTATTCAGACCCCTACATCATTCCCCAAACTATGGCCCGTGGGCCAACTGTGGCCTGTCAACCATTTTTAACTAAGTTCTTAAAATAGAATTTGCCCTTGACTTGATTGTATTCCTTAGTTGAAATATTAGATGGAGCAACACAAAGCCATGAATTTGCCTTAATTTCATTGCGTGAATGAAGGCACCCAATCGAAGCCCTCTGTGAGTATCATCCCTCCAGTCCCCCCTTTGTGAATGAATGAACATCTCAGCTCAGACTGATACATCCTGACACGTCTATCGATGTCACACTCAACTTTTATTATGTGTTGTTACTCGCCTCCGCCGCCTGCCTTTACTTCATCCTATCGTCTTATTAAAATGTATCTCCTCCCGTCTGTGTCAGCGGGGCTGTTGCCGGGCACAGCGTGATAACAGCTGCAGGAGCTTTATCTCCTCAGCTCTAATGCACGTCTCCTTCCCCCTTTCTTCCCAGCCCGTGGTACCGATAGAAGCAACAGGATTGGCACCGTGTCTCCGGGGTGTGAGTGCGTACGGTGGGTTCCTGTATGAGTGAATCACACACTCCTATCTCTCGCAAGTAGATGCAGCATGTATAATTCATACCTGTGACATGCACAGGGAGGGACGCGTGCCTACATGCTCTCCCCGGCTACAACCCAACCTGTCAAATGAATCCATTCATTTACAGCATGTCAGTGACGCAGATCACCCTAGCGCACACCCCCCACGTCTCATATTGATTCTGACACATGAGTAATTGTTGAGTCACCATCGTTATAACCTGACACCCCTTGCCCCTGTGCACCAGTGTGACTCGCTGTCTCTTAATAATGAGGTTGCACCACCAATCTACGGCCAAGCTGTGCCAAATGGCAGAGTGACAGAGAGGGGTTCCTCGCTCGCACAACTCAGCTCTCTCTCTCTCTCTCTCTCTCTCTCTCTCCCTCTATCTCTATCCCCTTGCCAGTCCTGTGACTCACTGGTGAGTCATCGCAACGGGGAAAGGGTTTATAAATGCACCCCCATGGAAGTGCAAACACACTCACAGACTCATACACAGATTTGTCCTTCAATAGATTGTTGTAGGGCACGCACTGATGGTGTCACAGGTGCTGAGGTTCAACAGGGTGCGTGTGTGTATGTGTGTTTGTGTGTGTGTGTGCGCGTGCGCAGAAAGTTAAAAAATTGTGTATACGCTCACAGACGTCATACGTATGCCTCCCCCTTCAGTTCTCTTTTTCTGCTTGAGCGCACTTACTCACACTCACTCACACACACACACACACACACACACACACACACACACACACACACACACACACACACACACACACACACACATACACAGAGGCACAATTCGTATTTTTTAGATCCAAAAAGCAGAGCTAATAATCATTTGACACTTGGTGGATTCCAATTACCCATCTGTTGACCCAGCTCTGATGGAATATGGGCGGGAATAATGATTAGGAGAGCAACTCTGGTCTGTGTGATAAATTAGGTTAATGTATTCTGCCACTAGAGGGCGACAACATCATTATTTCTGAAGTCAAGGCGGCAGTCAAACATTTCAGCAGTGAATTGGATATGACACCATCTTTACGTTTTTAGGTTGTTCTTGTTCAAATCAAATGATACAGCATTTGGCAACCTACTATATATAACCCATATGATCTCAAATCTCTCATGATAGTGTACATTTGCTGCTTAGAATTTAATCTTAGTTGTATTTTCAGTGTTTTTGTATTGTAGTAATATTCATTTTGTCATTGTTTACTAAAGTAAATCCACACAGTATGTTGATTATTACTCTTTTAGGAGCTATAATCATGTCATCACCATCATTGCCGGATTCCATGCAACTAATAGAGCTGTTGTGCTGTCATTCCTCATGCGATACTAATGTGAGATATGATTTCAAACTCCATGAGTCTTGAAATCCATTATTAGAAACCTAATCCAGGTACTAATGTGGCCTTGTTGGGCAACAAAGAGGGATGATGTCTGTAGCGCTGCGATGTTTCCTGGCTTTTAACGGCTCATTATTTTCCCTCTTTGTCTGCGCTCGCATCGCTATCATTTGTCTGGAACAACCGCCCAGAGCCAAATTTACAAGTTTCTCTCTCCAGGGAGAGAATTACTTGTGCTTAGGTTAAGCCGACCGCTATCTGCTAAAGACTTCATTTATCCACACGCAGGAATCAGCGTGAGAGAAATGGAGGTCTAATCTGTTGCAACAGGAAGTGACCAGTCTATTAGGGAGATTTCACAGTGAACCAGGAGTTCAGAGAAACCAAAGGTAGAAAGAAAGATGTTAAAAGCAGTTACCTGGAAATCAGATAATTTCCAAGTGAGTAAAGATAAGGTAAGTGCTATTCTTAAATAGGAAACATTAAAAGAGGGATATCATATTTGGGTTCATAATTTTAATGTGGGTCGTGAATTGAAAAGAGTTCGAGGACACTTCTTTTTTCTCAATCTGTTCATCTCTGCAGCTCCTCTTCAGTCTCGGTCTAAATCACTTTGTTCTTGGTTCCTCTCTCTGTTCAGGTTGAAAAATACATAGAAATATCAGTATGTAATTGTTATGTAATATTTTTTAGTAGTGACAAAAATGGCCAAAATCGTACACACTGCACCTTTAATGTTCTACCTCATCACTGTAGAATGAGCCCTTTACATCAACACCATAGTGGGTCCTCTTATATGGGGGAAGCCATGTTGCACCTTCAGGGGAGAGAGAGAGGGAGAAGGAGAGAGAAAAGTGGTAATAAGAAAGTGATGGTGGGTCCCTCTAGTGGTGGGTCAGTGTATCTGCCTCAGAATTGTCTTTACACTTCTTCTTTGAAAGTAACAGTAAAATGTCCAGTCATATTGCACTAGTGATGTGGATCATATGTGTTTAATGGAGACACAGCATGCTTCATTGTTGATTCATTAAAGTGAATCAGTTTGTTTACTGCGGCACATTCTGATTTCAAAGCACACACCCAAGGGAAGAGGCATTTCAAGGAGCATTAGAACAGATGGACCCACTTCCTGTAGTTCATGTCACAGTTCCTCATCCCTGCTCTCGCCTCTGATCCGCCTTTAATGTGAAATGAGTGAGGAAAGCATTAAAGGTGCATTGGATCAGCAGTTTCACAGGTCAAAGGTTGCAGAAGTTCGAAGTCAGCAGTCAGTACTTTACATCGCCTCATCTTTTATTGCAGAGGCCTGTCTACATTGCAGCGTGTCTGACTGGTGTTGTGGACCAGTAGAGAGGCAGAGGTGGGGTTGATTTTTATAGAGCGAGGGAGAAAGAGATGGATGGAGCAGACATATAAAGGGAGACACCTGGTTCTCAGTCCTCCGGGCGGAACATTTCCACCTTCCTCCCTGTTTGAGGATTGATAGAGGAAAATAACGTTCCACATCAGTGTATATGAATGTGTGTGTTTGTGTCTGTATTCAAAAGAACACTACACAACACTACTCAAAACAAACAAACCGCTCAAAGTACACAAAAGAAGACGACAAGCTAAAAATACACACCTTGAGGTGCCACTAGTTCAGCGCACCAGAGTCAAACAGCCTCGGGGAATGTGCTTATTTTGAATGTGTCAAACAAAGCGGTGTGGTTTCTCCTCTGAGAGCTCAAACACAAGAGGCTAAGAGTCAACCCTGACAATGATACTCGGGCCCTTTAGGTCGGACTAAATGTCATTACTATTCAACATACTGGAAGATATCTGTCTGCAAACACACAATTATTACAATTATTTTCTTTGTATTTGCACACATGTAGATATGTATGCAAGCACGTAGCTCTTTGTTATGATATTAGTACTCATACTTGTAAACACACCAGTCGCTAAATGTTTTAGACTTTTATCTTTAGACAATCGTACACCCTTGAGCTCTCGAGGGCCACATGAAATGATGTGGCAGGCCAGATTCGGCCCGCAGGCCATGAGTTTGACACGTGTGCTTTGAAGGTGAAGTCAGATTCTAGAAATTGGGGATAAGGGAAGTAGAAACCTTATGGATTGCATTTCTTTAACAGTATCAACTGTATTCTTGCAGTTTGAATACATGTGTACATGTACATGCCAACTCCTATGTTGAGCAGAGCCCTCCCTTTAGGTCTGTTTTCATCTGGCATGTTATGTCATAGTATAGTGCACACGTAGTACTTCATAGTATGACATCAGTACCTGCTGACTGTTCTGGTGCATGAACATCACCACGTCTTCCACAGTGGAGGGAAACAGGGACACGGCAGACATCTTCTTCTTCTTCCTCTTCCTCTCAGCTTTGCATAATAACCTGGCAGAGTCAGACTTGCAGCATCCTTTAGTGATGACTCACAAAGACGGTGGTACAGCTCATCCTCGATGTGTGTGTGTGTTGTGTGTGTGTGTGTGTGTGTGTGTGTCTTTCTATAGACCATGCGTATCATCCCATAAAGATTTTCTTCTTTGGTCCTCTCCTAAATGATGGTTTTCATTTCACTGTGAATAACTTGTGCGCATCGTATCGTGTCGTGTGAGTGCTCCTTGTCTGACTAATCCCAGGAGGGGAGGCTGCTGCAGTAATTACGAGAAGAAACTGTAATAAAAAACAAGGAAAAAAAAAAAGCTCCTTCTTTCTGTATGACGGCCGGTCTCTGTGGGTAAATGAGCTGTGGAGGCAAGTCATGCATCAAGGTGTCTCTAGAGGGAGCGCTCCTCAGTGCATCGCTGGTTCACTTTGATCTCACAGGAGGGACAGCAGTCATACTTCACATTCACATTCAGTCTGACAGGAACCGGATGTTTGAAGCCATCATCAATATTTGATTATTATACCTGTGTCTTGTTGATTCATGTAGAAACCTGGCACTCAATCTGACCAGCTTTCAACATTGTTTATATTTTGAGAACATCAGTTAGAAAGTTCACATCAACTTCTGCTGCATGTTGGATGGTGTTTGCGATGAGAGTTAGGAACCAATGCCTACCACTA
>JAFBJT010111850.1:117630-136835 GCA_016785325.1 Chascanopsetta lugubris
CCATCCATCCATCCATCCATCCATCCATCCATCCATCCATCCATCCATCCATCCATCCATCCATCCATCCATCCATCCATCCATCCATCTGTCTATCTATCTATCAGACTATTTTCATTTCATTGACAACTGTAAACAAATCACCAAAACAAATGGAATATTTTGGCGTTGTCATTGTTTATAGGTCATGTCCTTGATTATGTCGCTTTTTGTAAAGTGTTGCCATACCTTGTTTTCACTCATGTATACCAAAATTTGGCACCGATTAATTTTATGTGATTCAGTAACTGCCGTCATCAGTGTAATTTGATTAGAACTATTCAATGTGCTGAGTATGGTAACTGTTTTGGATTGGACTGACCATTTAAACAGTACGCGGTTCTGTCTATTCAAGAATCAGGGTTCCAGATGGTGGTCTATATATATAAAAAAAATTCCAACACTAGTATGAGGTGACCTTGTCTCTTCAAGTGTGCGTCCTGGCTGCTTCAGAAAGCCTGCTGGCTCTCTGAGTTCTCCACCTTTGAAGTGATACCTTCTCAAGTCAGCACCACGACAGATAGTGTGGAATCGCCCGTGGCTGTTCGAACAGAGGAGGGAAAGGAGAGGGAGAATAGGAGGTTGAGATGTATAGGGAGAAGAATCACGGGTTGGAGAGGGGGAGAGGGAGAGGGATGGAGAGGAGGAGGAGGCGATCGATGGCTGTGAAAGCAGAGAGGGAGAAAGGAGAAGAGGAGGAGGAGGAGGAGGAGGGCATGTATTTTGAATCAGATAGAACGCGATGAGGAGACGGTGAATAGACAGAGGAATGCTTGTATGTATGGTGTCTGGGTATGTGGGAGGCACACACACACACACACACACACAGGCGCACTTGCTCTCACTCACTAATGAGCTCTTCACATCGAGCCCTCCCTCCATACCTCCTTCCCATCCTTCCTCCTCCACCTCCCTTCTGTCCTTCCCTCATTCCCCTGCTATACCCTCACCCTCCCCTCTCCCCTCATCCTCTTCTGTTTTCTTTATTTTTTTCCCTTCTCTTCTTGAGTGGAAGTTCCTCCAGATAAATGCACAGGGTCGATTTGCCCAAACCTCTTTGCTCGTTGCATTATTGATGGAATCGGATTTAAAGGAAGGAGCTTCACAAAACACACACACACACACACACACACACACACACACACACACACACATAAACACACACACACACACACACACACACACACACACACACACACACACACACACACACACACACACACACACACACACACATTAAAAGCAGAAAGTTACAGAGCAGGTGCACTTGCAAGCTGAAAGGAGACAGACACTTGCAGAAGAGTGTGTGTGTGAGAGAGAACAGAGATGAGCGAGACACTGATTTGTTCACAAAACCCAGATCGTCACCAGCTGCTCAGCAGCTCTTAGCAAATGTTGTGTCAAGAGTCTGACGCTGGTGTTAGAGAATTCATGCACCAGAGGAAGACACGAGTGAGTATCACAGGCAATATGCCCTAAAGAGAGAGAGAGGGAGGGGGTGGGCTTAGGTACATGCACCATAACAGCTAATTTTCTCCCACCAGCTTTTCTCCACACATGAGAACGCAGACCGACGCTGAGCCACAACATCCCTCCCTCCTTCCCACCCTCTCTCTCTCTCTCCCTCTCTCTCATTCCCTCTCTTCATCTCTCCTCCTCCTCCTCCTCCTCCTTGTTTGCACTCCACGGGGGGGTGGGGGGGGGGGGGTTGTGCACACNNGGGGGGGGGGGGGGCAGTGCTCCCGCCATGTCGATTAGTAGGCAGTTACAAATGTTACTATTTTGAGACAGTCGGTGTGCGCGCTCCGTAGCCAACGATCAGAAGAGGGGTGGCAGTGGCGGTGGTGGTGGTGGTGGTGGAGTGGAGGAGTGAGCGAAGCAGAGAAAGGCAGAGCGGGGTCTGGCTCATTCCTCTGCACTGCCAGAGCACGTCCAGGATGAGGGAGAGCCGGGAGACTCGGACCCGTGGTTGAGCAGAGGTAGAAGGAGACAGCGGAGGCGTGCTGAGCCGAGAACAAATATCTTTTTTTGTTTTCCTTCACGGATCAAAGGGACGGGGGGGGGGGGGGGGGGGGAAAAAAAAAAGAGGAAAGAGGAAAGAGGGAGAGTGAGAGAGGTGGAAGTGAACGGACAGAGAGGGAAGATGGCGAGTTTCGGAAAACTCACAGACTACTTTAACCGCCGTAAGTCTCGGGAGGAGCTGCGGGTGGGCAGGAGCTCCCGGCGCAGTGGCAGTTACTGCTGCACTGTGGCAGAGGCCAGGTAATGTGTGTGTTTACTTGTCTGTGTCTATTTGTTAGTGGTGTGTGTGTGTGTGTGTGTGTGTGTGTGTGTGTGTGTGTGTGTGTGCAGGTATGCCAGTGTCGGTGGATGCATGGCACACTATGTCATGTTGGTCTTCTCCAGTGGGCAATGAGCTGAAACATGTTTACATGCTGTGTCTGCAAGATGATGATGATGATGATGTCTTACACCACATTTCCCCCCAAAAAGACACACAAGGGGAAAACAAAGGAGTGGTCCTCAACACCAAAGCAGTGAAAAGTCATTGTGTGTGTGCATGTTACAGGTGTAAGCGTGTGTCAGAATGCATGTGGGAGCCAGCGTCGGTGTTACATAAGTGCGGCGGTGCGGCGGATGCGTGCTGTTAGGCATGGGGCTGGCTACTATGGATCCTCCTCACTGATGCACAGTTGAATACTGAGGCTCTGCTATAGATAGATATGGAAGAGGATCCAGTCGATGCGCCTCATGCAGGGGGAGGAAGGTGAGACAGATTTTATTAGTCTTGCCCACACTGAGGCTCATGATGCCTCGCATGTTCACAGTGGGGGCTTAACAGTGGCAATCAACACTGTCTCCAGCAGAGAGTTTTGTGGTCAGCCTTGCACAAAGGAACATTCCCTCTAAGGGTTTTTTTTAGATTTTCTCAGTAATCCAAGATGGGTGTTTTCTTATCTGTCTGCTCCAATTCTGGAGCAGACAGAACCCCCCCCCCCCCATTTCCAAAGCCTCATCACCTACATTTTTGTAAGTATAGCAGGGATTTTTGAACCTAGGTTAATCCTAATTAAAGGTGCAGTGTGTAAGAGTTGGTGACATCTAGAGGTGATGTTGCGTGTTGTATCCATCACCTCAGCCTCACCCTTCTGAGCATGCAGGAGAACCTGTGGTAGACTCCAGGTGTCATTAAAACTCAGAAGATGACGTCCACTCTGGGCTACTGTAAAAACATTGCGGCCCCCGTGGAGAGGACCCCTCCTCTTGTAAATATACATTCATGGGCTCATTTAGGGTAATGAAGGTTAATGGGAAAAAGTAACATATTTAGGTGATTGATTCATGAAAATGTCAGTACGGAACTATTTTATGATACGATTTTTTAGAAGTGATGAAAATAACCGAAATCTTACACACTGCACCTTTAATGGTTATGTTCGTGGTAATGGCTGGGAAGTGATTGCTAGTCCTAACATCACACCAGAAATCGCTCAGGAATTTGTATTAATACCTTCCCATCAATACTGATTTCCAACAATGCCCATTAAAACAGCATCAGTTGGACATGGGAGTGAATGGCAGAATAACAGGCTTCAGTACAAGTTCCCTTGTTGTGACTTGGACCTGTTGCTTTTGTTTTTCGAGAGAAACGGAGGGAATCAATCAATAAGCCTCATATGAGGGAGACGGAGAGATTGATTTTATGTCATGCTCACACTGAGACTCATGTTGCCTCACATTTTAACACCAGTGGCTTTCAGTAAGTGCTTTCCTCCTGGGTAAATTCACACTAAGGGGTTGAAGAGGTGAAGGTGGGTGACAGCCCTTTAAATTTTTACGTTCCCCCAGAAATGGAGGCTGTTGAACCGGTAATGAGCAGTTACAGCACAGGTCATTGGCTGTGTATTGGCGTAGGCAGTACAGTGAACCTCACATTGCCTTATCAGCTGTGTAGTTGATGCAATGTTGAAAATGTGTTTGAATGGGTGAATGCTAAAAAAACAGAAAATAGCACTGGTAGATTCCCTCATGATTTGAGATGCTCTATATCAAAACAAACCATTAGAGACCAATACTTCATTTTTTTTACTCTGTAACTATTACAAAACAATTACATACTGACATTTTCATGAATTTATTATCACCTAAATGTTTAATTGTTTCCCAGTATTGTATATTTACGTGAGGAGCGGGTCCTCTCTACAGGGGCCACCATGTTTTCATAGTTGATGTAATGAATATCTTTTGCGTTTTAATGACAACTGAAGTCTACCACAGGTTCTCAGTAGGCTGAGATGATGGATACCGCATGCAACCTCACTTCTAGTTGTCACTAAATCTTACACACTGCACCTTTAACTAATTTCTCAATTTTTGGTTTGAATCCGCTGCAGTGCCATTTATACCCAGGTGTCAGACAAAAGCGGCTCACACCCTGCAAAATTAGTTTGTGTGCTTCCTAAGAGCCCCCTGTTTCGTGCCACTGCGCCGCAATTAGCGTCCTAAATTTGGAAAAGAGATCACGATCAGTTCTCCGCGCTTGTAAAAGTTTAGTGTGTAGTAACAGTGAATGCTGCACCTTCAAAAATCCCAGTGAGAATCTGTTTTCGAGCCAAGCTTGAATCTTCAATGGGGATGAAAGAGGAAATCAGATGCTGATGTAAGAGAAAATAGATTGACTCTCGACTTTGAAATAACATCCATTAGAGCACATATCATTCACTCACGAAGTGTTTAACGTGGGCGGATGTATTGTGTAAAAAAAAAAAAAAAAAAAAGAGAAAAATAACCTCTCGGATTCCCTGCCATTACAAATCCAGCACCTCTCTTTCTGTCGCTTTGTCTCCATCTCACCCACGCGCTGTCTCCGTCTCACAGGCCTCCCCCTTCCCACACCCTTCCATCTCTTCCTGTCTTCTATCATGACTTGCCATCTTCTCTTGCTTGTTCTCTTTTATTTGTGGGTTTTCGTCTTCCTGTCATGCCTGTTCTCTCCGTGCTCCGACGCGAACCTGGGAGTAGCCGGAGGGACTCAGCGGCGGTCAGGGTTGCGACTTTGTCTGTCTGTAGATGTTGGGGCGACGCAGCTGAGCTCCGTCTCCTTTGTCACTAAAGAAATAACAGCGGGAAGGAAAGTGTGAAGTAGCGCAAAACATGTCACCAGCCACAACAATGTAATGCATAGTTAACGCTCACACCCTTTTATGTGTTTTACACTTCAACTACAACAGACCGTTTTATCAGAGTGAATGTAAACATGGTTCATACCCTCGACAATCATAATTCTCTGTACACATTACATTAATGATCTTGGCGCCTAACTTGAACCATTGTCAGACAGGTCATGCAGAGGATCTGTGTATTAATAGATCCAGACTCTCTCTTGTAGTGTCCTCATGATGCTCTCAGATCACAACAGCCACAGATAATCCACTGTATCTGTTGCTCCTGTGATACTCAGACAGGAAGTGGCACAAGGAAATGAGAAATACAACTGGCGGCAGGATATGACGTAGAACCTCTGTTGCAGAAATAGCAACGCCTGAGTTTTTATTTACTTCTGTTGTCTCGGCAACCTGCCTGTATGATGGAGTAGGTCTTTATCGCTCCGGAACTTCTGGTCTCATTTTCTTCTTCATTGGATTCCTCTAAATGGTGGAAGTCTTATCTGCTTTTTATCTTTTGCCTTATTTTGAAAGAAAAAAAAGGATACTTCTGTTAAACTTCTCGTATTATTTTCAATGACTGGAAGTCCAAATTCATTATTTATAACCTGAGAATACAGATTCTATGTAAACACGAAGAAGTTCCCCTCACTGTTTTGCATTATTCAGGAATAAAACCAATCTATTTGGGAGATGAGCTCTGCACATTTCGAATCTGCACCATAGCAATGAGAGGATGTAACCATAATAGCAAAGTCCTGCTGATGCACTGTAAATCAGTCTCAGCTGTTTTTATCAGTAATACGGAGTAGGTAGAATGAATGACTCATACCGTAGCCAACCACCAGGTGGCGATCAAGATGCTTTTAACCTCACTTTCTGTCAAGTTTCCCTTTAGTCTCGGTGCTTCCATCCCAGATCACACAGCGGTGAATGTGGCCCCTCTGGGACACAGCCCTAATCAGCAGTGACATGTCAGGGTCAGTCCCTAACGAATGATGTGAAATCATTCATTATGGATGTTGATGATAAAATGATGGAGCAGTGGTGTTCGTGTCCATCATTCTGAACATAAGACTGGCACTTTTTCTTAGTCCAGTGTCTCCTGAATCCCTGAAAGATTAAGACGGGGCTTAATCTACCTAAAATCCTTTGGTATGCCTCTCAAGTTTTAAATATCCAGAAATCCCTTAGGTAATACCTCAGGAAGTGCAGACCAAACGACAGGATAAGATATGAGGAGTTAATTTAAAATGCTCCGAAGTGGCCAGAAATAGAGAAACTTGGACGGATGACAAAAAGAGAGATGAAAAGAAAGCACACAGTTATAAAACTTCACTCCACCCACATTAATACTGTGTGGGACTGAATGAATGAATGTCTTCATAACAAGCAGTAAGTTTGTCTTATGAATGAGTAACCATGAGCTATTTAACAGACTACAAAGTAAGTGAATTATGTTCATTACGATAATAAAAGGAACATTAATTTGATGTTATAAAGAACATTTTTTGACAAGACATATAGAACTCATTAGTGTGGATTGCTTCAGTTTGAATTGAACCTTAAACTGATTAAAACTCCTCTGTCCTTCTTATACAATGGCATGTGTGGGAGCTGTGCATTCAGTGTGTGTGTGTGTGTGTGTGTGTGTGTGTGTGTCAGAGGTTGATTCAGCACCATGGACAGTTCTCTCTGTAGGAGCAGTGCCATTCTCAATCACACAACAATTGAAGATTCTAACTTGTAGAATGTATGGGGGCGGCTGTGGCTGGGGGCTGAGAGGAGCTGTCCTCTAACCAGAGGGTCAGAGGTTCAAGCCCCAAGACCCCAAGATACAGAACCCCACATTTGCCCCAAGTTCTGACAGAAAGTACAAAAGTGCTGCAAATACATGTACGAATGTTTGTGTGATGGGGTGAACTGTTCTGTAAAGTGCTTTGAGGTGTTCATCAAGATCTGATAGATATATAAATAGACTATTTATCATTTTATTATTTGTTGTTTACTTTGTACCTGTGACGTGGATGTCTAGGCCTCCGGTCTGGCAGTTCCAACCCCAGCATCCTTCTACTGATATAATCACCATCTCTCCTCTGCACACCTCAGAACCATCTCAGTCTGGCCTCTCTGGCTTTATCTCCAAAATGTCTTAACCTGCCCTGATGTACTCATCCCCCATCCAAGTCACTCCTCAGAGAGACTCTCAACTTTTTCCATCTCTGTGGCCTCCAGCTGTGCCACTGCCTTTCTTTTTTTATTCTGGTTGATACTCTTTTATCACACATTGCACGTGATACTTTCCTCCACCCGTTCCAACCTGCTTGCACACACTTCCTCACCTCTTCTTCACACTCTGGACTGTAGACTCTCAAATCCTCCACCTTTAGGAAGGATCTCCGATGAGCTTCAAAATGCAAGGGACACACACCTGGGAGGAGTCCTCCACAACTGGGTAGTTGCCAACTTAAAAAAAAAGAGACCTTCAATGTGTAAACGATTTCCCCCATTTTGTCCTTTGCCCAAACTTGTGCTGGACCCAGATCTGCAAATTGCCTTTGAATGTTGTGTGATACAGAAAGTGGACCATATAGTCACACCATCTGAATGTGTGTTACTGGGTGAATGTTATTTGAAGGGTAAAGCTGCGAGTGGGTGCTCGGAGAAGAAAAGCACTCGCCTCCACTCCCAGGGTATTTGATGGTGTTTACTCACCTCGGGTGACTCTGCTCAGTGTCTGGGCATGTGCCACTTTTCGCATTCAATGATGTCACTAATAAAAACCTGCTGGACATGCGCTGTGTCGAAATTCATCCTTGTGTGAGAGCAAACCCTCCTCTCTCGTCATTGTCAGGACAGAAATGAGGGAGTGAATGCCGAGGATTGTGCGTGGGATGGGATTGTGGTGGACAACACCTCAAGTATACCACCCCATTGTGTTGCAGAGTGTATTTTCACAAACAGATTTACACATCACCATCATCCTGCAATTACTTCGCTATCTCTCTTTAAGTAGCCCATTGTCTCCTCATTCTCAATTGCCCCCTTCTTAATGCATTCATTCACTGTCATGTTTTTATAGTCTTGCTGACACAACGATGTGGCTGCTCACACGTTCGCTAACAAAGAAAGAAAGTGAGTTGTTGTTGTTGTTGTTGTTGTTCCCTCGACTGGAGCCCTGCAGATAACAACGCAACACATGTCGCACACTCGACGTGCAGACGTCAGGGGAAGACGTTGTTTTTGTGAAAATGCAGATTGCTGGGGAGCACAGATGATTCCTCTCCTCTCCTCTCTTCCCTTGTTTGTGAGCAGCATAGCAACAGCTTTGTGGGATGAATGACACTGAAATTTGTGAGGGTGGCCTGAACTGACTGTTGGGCCAAAGTGTTGTCACCATGCAGTGATCATGTTGGGATGCCAACTAACTGTGTGTGTGTATGTTTGTGTGGCAGTGTGAGGTTGTGTAAACATGATGGAGTAAGGATGCACGCCATTGATTTCTACAGCTGGAATGAACAGATATGGTGTATTTTGGCATTGTTGTACATTTTTACCACTTTAGGCTCACCCTGGTTCTATTGGGTTGGACCCATAGGCTGTATATAAGGGTGGACGTAAAGTCCGTGACATCGCCCAAAGGTTTCAGCAGCGTGCTAAATGAGGCTCATAGTTGGAGGTTGGAACTCCTCCTAGTTCCCTGGTTCATCCAACAATGGGCATAGAGGCGGAGCACAGGTAGAGCTGGCAGTGTGCCCATGGTGCTGTTGCGGAATCTACAGAACATGGCAGGTCAACCCAGGTGTCATTGAATAACACAATGCCAAAATGTGCCATCTTGCAAAGCTAAAGGTCGAGTGTGTAACATTTTGTAGAAATGATTCTCATTTCAATCAGCTGAAATTAGATATGACATCATTCTCCTGGTGTTGTGTCAGGAAACACACTGTCAGTAAACACTACCTCCATGGTGAGGATGATGAGATGCAAACTACACATGACACACATATGACTGGCACAGTTTATTTCATTTAGTGTTGACTGTCTACTTCAGCAGAGTCAATGGAATAAAGCCATGAGCAGCATATTACATTGCATGGCATCATATTTGTTCCCCCATTGCATTGTATCATATTGAATTGCGCTGCGTTGCAAAAGGGGAGGGGGGGCGGTGTATGTGTGTATCATTTCACATGAACTGTAGCTTCTCATGTATCTTTAATGTAGTGGATCGCAGCTGATGCATCAGTGCAATGAGATCGCATCAGGCCCACTGATGGACACTGTGTGTGTGTGTGTGTGTGTGTGTGTGTGTGTGTGTGCATGTGTGCGTGCGTTTGTGTGCCTCAGGCAAATGGATTTATTTTGGATTGCTTGAGTAGTAAGATACCAGTCGTTCTATGTCTATCAGTTTCTATGAGCATCAATGTATGCATACTGTGTGTGTGTGTGTGTGTGTGTGTGTGTGTGTGTGTGTGTGTGTGTGTGTGTGTGTGTGTGTGTGTGTGTGTGTGTGTGTGTGTGTGTGTGTATATGTGTGTGTGTGTGTGTGTGTGTGTTTCATAGTATATGCTCTCAGCTCTCTGTGATATTCCCCAACAGGGAAGCACTGTTCATCATCAGACTGTCCCGGGCTCATCCACTGTCTCTGTTTTGAATCACATCCAGGGATTCTCCCGATTCCCAGGTCAAATATTCACTTCTCCTCCTCCCACCTCCTCCATCAGGGGAGTGTTTCACTAACTGACAACGGGCACATGTCGGCACTTCACCTCTGTAGCTTGCAGGTGTGCTGACTCGGAATCTGCTGTCAGTTTTACCTCTTAGCTCTCAGGTGATAAACTGCCCAGAGTCGTCAGCAAATACCTCTTGAGCCGTGCATCCGCGGGAGTTAAAGGAGAAGTGAAGTGCTTTGCTCAGACACAGTTAAAAAGCTTCTGCTCCTCAGACATCACTCGTCTGTACAGTGAAATGTGAAAAACCATCAAACTTAAGCTACTCGGAGTCATTGATTCTATGTGAATCAATTGAAAAACAGGGTGACTATGAGGTAGCTGATCCCTGTATTGAATATTCAATAATTACTAATCTGCCACTGAGAGGATTTGATTGGATCTAATCCATTAGATATGATTACATTCTTATATTTAATGTTCAGAGTTACCTGTATGTGACCATCTTGCTTTTTTGAATATCACTACAAATGTCTCATATGGATATATGCATATTAATCGTATATAAATGTACTTATGTAGTTCAAATATATTTGGTATATACATATGTATGAAATAGATATGTAACCTATTAAAAAAATGGAGCAAGCGTTTGCACAATGTGTTTATGTTGTCACATGTATTTTGTGCATGGTTTAAGATCAAACATAAAACTATTGTATATTGGATTTGCTTATAGATAATAAATAGAACAATATTACTTCTAAAGTGAGGACTTATGTATATAACATGCATTTTATTTCCAGAGGGGCTGTTGAGTAAAAGTAAATTATGAATAAAGATTTTTTTTCTTAATAAAACATTTATTTACCCACAGGTTGGTTGAAGAACTGAGACAATGTAAAATTAGACTCTTAATGTCTCTGGACTAGACTGCGAATTGAGTAAAAGACCGGCACATAATTCCCTGTGAAACAAAACATGTCTTCCTTCTAAATTCAGTTTCTCATGAATTAAATACACAATCCACAAAGTGGTAATTATCAAGCATTAGAAGTGCCGGTAGGAATATATTTTGAGCCAGACGTGTTTCTCCCTGTTTTTAGCATGAATGTGAACAGAACTGTCGTCTCCTGAGAGGAATTCCAACTTCTCCGCTAATTCCAAAATAAAAAAATTATTTTCTCAGAAACATGTCAAATTACTTTTTTTTAAATGAGAGCAAATCATTTTGGAAAATAAATCTTAGGGATGCATTGTGCAAGTTAATGTCACTCTCCTGAATTTATAGTTTATAGACTTTCCGTTTAACTGCCGGTGACACCAACATCCGCAGAACTGGCTCAATGTCCACATAAATCTACCGAACCCATCTTGGCAATGAAAGTACCAGGACACAAGCTCTGCTGGAATTGTGGATCATGTGCTTGCGACTCAAAATGGTCACGCAAGAGTGCAGGGGTCAAGCGTATTCCTTCTCCACGTTCCATTGAGTTTGATCACATAAAGCTCATTGGGGGTGGGGGGGTTTCAGCAATCACTCACAGCAGTGGACAAACAGCTTTTAACATGTGCATCACATCTGATCATTTCTTTTCTGATTGTGTGTCTTTTTCTATTGTCGCCAATTTTCCATTAAGGCGATTCTGTTCGTGTGCTCACTGATTCTTTTCCCACGGAGACGTAAAAGAAGGCATTTTTTATCGGTTGTATTCCAAATGGCCTTCAGCTTGATTATGCTGAGGTGGAAGTCATTTCACTATTGTTCACTGCAGCTGCTCAGTGTGCGCTCATTAACATTGTGTAGCTGTTCCTCAGTATATGTGTGTATTTTTGTTGTTTATACATGAGCTTTTATCATAGACTGATTGCTTTGATGAATATGTATTGTTTTGGGATGATGACTCTTCATCATTGTCACTGTGATCAGGCTTTGGCCTCTTAAAGGTTTTGAAATCAAAAGTCATTGTGTTATTTTGTCCATTCTGGGCTATTTTAAAAACAACAGGTGGATGGAGAGGACCCACTGTTTAATGTAACAATAAAAAGATCCTAATAATGACATTTTTTCAATAACTTCAGAAAAATAGATATTGATTTGATCTAAATCTTATACACTGGGCCTTCAATGAAATAATCAAATTAATAAAAAATACAAATGTTCTTGGATATTGCTGTTTAAAGGTGATTACAATAAATTTGCTATGACATCACCACCACGTTTTTGGAGTCAGACGAGAATCAGATCTGCATAATGATAATGATGATGATGATGATGATAACAATAATAATAGATCTAGAATCAATATTATTATTTATATCGGGTTGTAAAGCAAAATCCTCATGTGCAACTAATCAATAACTAATTGTTCCCAAAGTGCTCTTCACAATTAATATTTTAACGTGTTCCCTCTAGATCTCTGGAAAGAAAGCTGCAGAGACCCCTTCTGGCCAAGTCGCGCACCCTCCCCAGCATCCCCCAGTCTCCCACGGTGTCCAGAGTCCACCACTCCGATCTCATTGGCGGGAGTCCACCCCGCCGAAAGAACCCGCCCACTTCTCCCAGCCACCCAAAGGCCTGCACGCTGCCCCCTGCAGGTAGGAATGAAACGGCAGCAGTACTTTTGTTTTTAGATGTTGACACTCTGAGAATGTTTTGCACAGAAAAAAAAGGACAAAGCGGCTGATTGATTCCCTCGGTCTCTGTTGCACCATTATGGCATCACCAGTCCATACATTCCATTTTCTCCTGCAATGGTTGTTTCTGCCTGACTGATTCTCAACAAAAAAACCAAAAACACACTCACTGCAATGATAATTCCAAAGGTGGCCGAATAAAATATGTCGCGCTTTCATCATCCTCGTTGTACCCACTTGACCTCTGCGAGAAGAGCTAATGTCTCTCATACCGCTTAGCCCCTGCAATGTGTCTGCTTCTTGAGTTCCACATGGCTGAGCCAAATGGTCGACCACCAGGGTGTTGCCTCATGCTGCAGCTGATAAAAGAGAGTAAAGGCCGCCCTATCATAAAAAAAAATTAAAAAAAAGTCTCTTTGGATATGTCAGACATGTTTTTCATTTCCTTTTCTACAAACACTGCTCCTCCTCAAATTTCTGGAACCCACAGGGAAGAGAGATACACTGCATCCTTCCTCTGTATTCCCTCCTTTATCTGTATAAGACCTTTCCTACACCTGGGAGACAGAGGGAGGATCCTGCAGTGAGCTGCTGACACACAGAGTTTCTGTGGGAGTGATGGATGAAGTGTTGTTAAGGATGGAAACGTCCACAGGAGGAAGAGTGCAACAGAGTTTTGTTTTGATGTTGGTTGGATGTTTTTTATTTCCTCTATATACAAAATCATGAATTTAATCAGTTTTTACTTGATGATATACAAATCCTTTTGAATGGTGGTACAAATTGTTCACTCACTATAATCCTCCTTATAAAGTGAAACCAATAATTATCATTTTTCTTGTACACTTGTATTCCCTTCTTTATATTATACTTTATTCTGTTGATATTTTAGCTCTATTTCTGTTCATCTTTACTTCTACATTAGTTTATTAAATCAAATGAGAACTTCATTTTGAAAATATATGACTTTTCTCTCATAACTTCAAACTTATTTTCTTATAATTACTTTATTTTATACATTTGTTAATTAGAATTTTCTAATTTTCTATCCATTAATACATAATGACTTTGTTCTGGCAATGTTACGATCCTGGTTTTGTAAAATCAAACATTTTATTCTTAAGATAACAATATTAAACTTATTACTTGTCCTACTCACAAGACCAAAACAACATGAATTCAAATAATTGGCCTCATGAATGAACATAAACTAAAATACAAGTAAAAACAAACAGTAGTTCAGAACATTTACAATTATCCAAATACATTTACAGTGACTTTATTCTTTACTCTTGAGACTCCAGAGTCACGAGCAGCCATCACATCATAGAGTCGGAGCACGACAAGCCTCAGGCCAGACAACTTACTGCCTCATCCTCTGTCCTCATTCTCATGCAATGACAGACACACACTCGCCCTCACACACTGTCAGGGTCTGTTTGTCACCTCAGACTGATGATGTCATTTGTCGTGATGTGGTCACAGATCCTCACTGATGCCGGCTCCATGAGAACCGGCATTATTCGAGTGTTGGGATGAGGGAATACGCTACGTTACTATCCGTATTTGCCATGTTTAATGCATTGACACACACACACACACACACACACACACACACACACACACACAGGCAGCCTCTTTCAGTCTGTCCTCTGTGCAGCTTCTGCATGGAAAAGAAATGTGCAACTCTACAAAGTGAGAAAGGAAACGGCACACATCAGAGAAAAGAAACGTATTAAAATAAGGCGAAGTATTTCCTCTTGAAGTAAACCGAAGTCCCTCTGGATTCACCGAGAAGCAGCAGCAACACACAAGGCAGCAAATTCCAAAATAACTCAAACAGACTCAAAAATGTGTTCACATGATTAAACAAAGAAGGTAGAATTCTGAACCCTGTAGAATAACATCTTTTATGCCTGGAGAGGTTTATGTTACTAATGCCTCACTAACAACAGTTGGAAAAAAAACAGGGTCATTGTGCAGGGGTCAGAAAGTAATTAGAGTGAGGGCAGGTGTGTCTAACTCATTTTAGTTCAGGGGCCACGTACTGTACAACCCAGTTTGAGCTCAACTTGGCCAGTAAATGAATAACCTATAAACAACAACAACTCAAAATTGTTCCCTTTGTTTTAGTGCAAAAACTTTTTGTATTTGTAAATTTGTAATGGATTATTGCAAACTTGCTGCATTTTAAGTAAGTTTCACACATGTGCGAAACAAATGACATTTTGTTGTCAACATTTTGAATGCATTGATCATGATTTAATCAAGTAGTGAAGTATAGATATGTCCCCCAGCGTCTATCACCTTAGATGCACTACAGAATTAGGAGTGGGGGAAATGCTCTAGAAAAACACTGAATCCACACATTTCTGTTGCCCCAGGATTTTCTTGTGTTTTTCCCCGGAGCATGTTCCAACTCTCCAATTATTGGACAAGATGAAATCAGGCATTCTTGCAGGCCGCCTCTCAGCTTAAGGCCGCAGGCAGTTTCCCTGCTTTACCTGAGCTGTCACTGCACCTGTCTCCCTGCAGTAAATCAAAATGAGTGGGAGCAGTGAGCGGTTGTGACACTGATATTTAGGGTTTTTAGCCGTGCTGATTCCAGAGCTGTTACTGTTTATGTCAACAGTGCTGTAAAGTGTTTATCCCAAATGGATGTAAGATGATGTCATCAAAATTCATCACTATGTTTTTCTCGATTGCTTCTCCCCCTCCCTCCACACAGCGATAAGCGCCTGGCAAAATCTTTAAATATTTCTTGACCTAATTTAAAACCATATGAAGAGACCTACAAACACAAACAGTCGAGCTGTGACAAACCCGGAGATTGAACAAACCAAAACGAAGATGGATATAAACATCTCGTCATTTACATTTTAAAAATATGTGTGTTGTTACTGAACACTCTACGTAACATCTATTGCAAGTCTGTCCATCCTGGGAATGGATCCCTCACTTGTGACTCTCCCTAAGGTTTCTACCTTTTCTTTTTTTTCCCTGTTAAAAGGGTTTTTTCCCTGGTAGTTTTTCCTTACTCTTGCTGAGGGACAGAGGATGTTACCCACCCTGTGAAGCCCTGTGAGACAAACTGTAATTTGTAAATGCGGGCTATATAAATAAACTTTGATTGATTGATTGATTGATTGATTGAGAGGAAACATGAGCTAAAAATCAATATGCAGCCAAAGCAAGGGCAAATGAGTGTTTTTTCCTTTATTCCTGAAAACGGCTTAAATAAAGAAACATGAACGCTGATTCAACCCTCGCTGCTCTAATCCGCCGGGTCTTTACTACGTCTAATGATGGTGTACTTAAAATCCTACTCTCTGATTGGCTTATTCCGCCTAGGTGCTTCCACTTTATGTCCTGACTTGACCGGTCCCAGTCTGATCGTCCGTGTCTCCTCCCCCCTCTTCCCACACCGCCGCACAGTTGCAGATATCAAATTGAGAGAGACCCCAGTCTAACATTGCCCCTTGTTGCTTAGCAACGACATGTCATCGACCATGTCTACCTCTCTCCCCCCCTCGTTATCTCTCCAGTATTCCTGAGACAGCTTAAAGCCAGATTTTTAAATAACCCAGCCACACTTCATTCAGCTTTTGGAGACAGGTGTGTTTGGGCTCCTGCTCAGCCAGATGATGAGAGATGTTTCACACTCACAACACCATTTACACACACACAAACACACACACATACACACACAGCAGCCACTGTCAAAATCTATTTTGATATAAATATCACTACAATATAATTTGTGATGTAAATGCAGCAGCGTCAAATTCGGTGGTGGTTTAGCTGTTTATGTGATTTACTATGTTTACTTCAGTGTGCTTGACTTGTGTATGTATTCTGCTAATTAGGGGTTGACAAATAATTGCCAATTTTCCTAATTTATCAGTGATTCTTTTAACTTCATGAACATACAAGTGCTCAAGCTTGGCAATCTTGTAAGGTAAAAATTGCATTTATTTCTTTTTCTACTTAAATTGAATATTGAAAGATAAAATTTGAATAAAGACTTAATGAAGGCACTTATATAAAGCATGCCATTGGACTTTGTAGTATTATAAATAATGCACATCATTACCAAATTTCAATAATCAGCCTCTCTAAATACAAAGAATTGGTATAAGTATTTCTCATGAAAAACCAGTGCTGGTTAACCTCTGCTACTGCTAATATAAACACACTGCTATTGCTAATACTAATAAGGAGTACTGTCTGCAACCATGAGGTCAGAGGTTTGACCCCCACTGTTTCATCTCAAGTGTCTTTAAAGAAGATACTGAACCCCAAATTGGAAAAGCTCTATCTAAATATAGCCCATTAAAGACTATATATTCCATATACTGTCTATTTCATGGATTAAAACCGTAAGGTTTCCCTTTTTAACTTTTGGCCTTTTGATAACCTGACTCATGCTTACCCAGCATGCATCAGTTCCTGTACGCAGCCGAAACATGAGCCAGCATTTTACGGGTGCTGATGTCGCGGTGGTCGGACACCGACAGGATGTCTGACTGGCGTCAGGAGGCAGAATGACAGAAGCTGGATGTGATTAGTGGAGCGGAGCTCTGTTCTGACAGCACATGTCCGTCTCTGCCGTGTGACAGCCAGAGCTCCTCCATCCCGTTAATTTCTGCTCGTCATTGTTGTCGCAAATTTGTTCCTCACTCTTCTTCTTTTTTTTACACAAGTCATTATTTCCATCCAGTGTTTACAGTCTTAATCAAGATGTTACAGAGGCGGCCGCTGTAAAACGTGTCACCCTAAAATTGGAGCTCGATTACGTATTTGGTGGAAGCAGCGGGTGACAGTTGACGGTTTGTGAAGTGTTTGCACTAATTACTTTGTAGGAACAAATCATCATCTATCCAATCTGTCCTGCTCTCACGTCTCTCTCCTTCCTCCGTCTCTGTCTCTTCCTCCAAGGGGAGCTGTGGCGCTTGGAGGATGACATGGAGGGTGACGATGAACCCGCACACGGCGACCACGACTCAGAGGTGCGCCCTCGCTCCCAGTCGCCCTTCTCTCACTTCCGGGCGCGGACCGCCTACCTGCGTAAGAGCGTCTCGGCAGACGACCACCTGGACATGGGCCTGGACTACGGGGACTCGGCAACGGCGGCGGAAGGGAAGCCGAGCCGCGCCAGCAAGGGCAAGCTGAAGAGGAAGTTTGTGAGTAGGATCCATTCATGTCCAGCTTGTGGCTTCACTCTTTACTGAGTGTTCATTTATACCAGGCCTGTCAAACTGAGTTTGGGTCTCGGGCCGGAACCAGACCTTCTGATCTCAAGTGGGCCGGACCAGTCAAATAATGGCAAAATGTCAAATCAAAATCTTTAGCTTTTTTTTTCAGTGCTATGCTTTAGCATCAAGCCTACATTTGTAGCCTACATATTATAATTATGAATCACAAATGATCTATTCTAACAACACATTTATTCACAAACAATGGAATTGATCAAAATAAAATGATTGGTTTATTAAATACAGTTGAGTAAATACAGTTTTAAACCACTGAACCAATTCACCACACTAAACAAAGTGGGAGCTATGAAGAAATTATTTTTGCCTTAATTGTCTTACTTTGAAAATGCACATTTATGGAAAAAAAAACAGAAACACACCAAAAGGACTTTGTAAGGCTGGACCAGGGCTCCGGAGCCGCATGCGGCTCTTTCATCCTTATGTTGCAGCTCTGCGTGGCTTGGGAAAATAAATGATAAATGTCCGATTGAAGTGAATGTTATTTATCTCAAAAACCTGTATCTGATACAGGTTTTTGAGATCAATATTTCGAGATGGCAATAATATTACAATTTACAACTCGATTAAACAAACGAACAAAAACCAAATACTTTGTTCAGTGGTGTCGCTGGGCTTTCCGCGCATGCCCGCTGTCAAATCTGCCCGGTGACACGTCAAGCGCTGTCAAACGTCTATGAAGAAGGCGAATGCTGATCAGCGAAATTGCACAAGGTCTGAAGAAAGAAGTTAAAAACTTTGACTTAATAAGAAGACATGATGGCGCAGCTATCTAGGGGCGACACGGCGCATTTCCCATGTCTAACAGCTGTGCGCCCAAAAGCACCGCACCGCACTAATGTGGCGAAATACAAAGAGCACATCACAGATTTGCTCCGAGAGTTTGAGCGGAGGTTTCAGGTCTTCACTGAACTTGAAAAAACATTTGCCTTTTTTCGCTCGCCATTTACAGTGAAGCCAACTGAAATGCTAGCTGACATTCAACTCGAGCTAATTGACCTGCAGTGTGATACCGCAATGAAGGATAAATTTGCGTCCGTGGGATTGGACACGTTTTATCAACATCTTGTGCCACAGTACCCCAAATTAACAGCCATGGCTGCAAAGGTTTTATCTATGTTTGGGACCACCTATCTTTGTGAACAGGTGTTCTCCATCATGAACAATAACAAAACAAAGCAGCGCTCGATGTTAACTAATAAACATCTCAATGACATTGTTAAATGTGCTGCTACTCAGGGTTTGATATTGATGCACTCGGTGTCAAACCCTATATTCCCTATATCTCTCCCTATACTCAGGGAGAGATGCCAAGTTTCAGGAGCCAGCAGCAGCACTGCAGGAGGCAGTGAGAGAGGGAGAAGGGGGAAAATGTGGATTTTGTTTTACAAATTGAAAATAAGATTAATCTGGTTTAT
>JAFBJT010111850.1:139077-172445 GCA_016785325.1 Chascanopsetta lugubris
TAAACAGTGAAGAAGCTGCTCCTGCACGTGAGGGGACGAAGGAATCTATAAACTGCTGAGTCGCCATGAGAGAGAAAACATGACATCAGCCCGTTTTTCGGCCGAAGGGAGTCGAGAAAGCGATGATTAAAAAGAAATGTACAAGACATGAGGAATGAACACACACATGTTCACTCGCAGGCCGTCTCTTTTGTTCTCGCTGTTTCTGACGTGTGTGTGTGTGTGTGTGTGTGTGTGTGTGTGTCGGTCACCGACGACAACACCTCCGAGAAGACACTAAAGGCTTGAGTCCTGATTAAATAAAAAACCCACGAAGAAGATAAGCAAAAATAAACTTTGTACATTGATCGGTCAGAAAGGCATTTTCCACCATTTTTGTCTTTCATTTTTTGTGGTTGTTTTTGTTTTCTCTTCTTAAACATGGCAGCGAACGCAGGCTGGCTGCTGCGCACGGTCCAAATAATACAAAGCATGCTGGGTCTCGTCTTTGTCCGCCACCCGCCCCCTCCACCCACAACCCCCCCTCCCCCTCCCCCCCCAAAAAACCTGTCTCTTCCTCGCAGGTTTTTTTTTGTCTTGCTTTATTTTTATTTTTATTTTTTTGTTATGTTTTAATAGAGGGCGTCTTTAAGAGGCGACGAGACCATCGACATGGTTCTGCATAGTCAGGTTTAACGAATGCCTCGCTCGTTTTCCTCACGCCTCCTTCTTTTGGAAAACAACATTTTTCGTTCATTTCTTTGCAAAAATCTAAAAACGTGAAAATGAACAATAAAAGAAAAACAATAGCAGTTAACAAAGCAAAACAAAAAAATGAACAGTCAAAGAAATGTACACAGGAGCACCTGAGAAATGCCTTTAAGTCTTTGCTCTTACATAAAAAATAAAAATAAAATAATAAAAATAATATCACCCTACTTGTCCAAAACGATTCAAGTACACCCTCGCCGGAAATAAAAACAAAAATAAAAAACAAAAAACACTTAACATACTTATCATAAATAATTATAACTTTACAATTTTCTGAATTGACACTTTCATATTTACAATATCTTAAATGCTTAATGCTACTACTTTTTGTTTTGTTTCTTTAAGTGATGTCCCTGAGAACTGAGTTTCTCCTCTTTTCTTTCTTTTGCTCAATTTTTCTTCCTCTTCCTCGTTCTTCGTATATCTGCGTTTCTTCAGATCAAACAAACAAACAAACGAACAAACAAAAAACAATAAAAGAAAAGGAGCAGAGCTGTGAGCGGTGTGACGGTCGCTCTGGTGGAATGTAAAAGCAGACGAAAACATTTTCCTCCACGTGTCGAACTCTTCCCTTGTGACTTCTTCCATCTTTGCCCAGTCCAGTTCTGTTTCCTGTTTCCTGTTTGCGATTCCGACTCAGTCGTACGAAGTAGCTACACAATCAATCGATCAATAAATAAATGCTGAAGCAGGCAGGAACGTACTCGAGAGGTATTTGTGTGAAGTGCTTATACGATGGACTTGGAAAAGATTCAAGCTCTTGCTGTTCTCCGCGCTAACGGCGCTAATCCACGCGGTGAAAGGAAAAGGACGTCCTGTGCCGAGGCGTGTTGTCTCAAAATGTCGTATACAGTACTTTGCCGTATGTGCACTGTCCGGACTTAGCACAAACGCTAGCTAACACAGACGAGGAGCTTTCGTTCGTAACTACAGACCCTTTTCCGATGAGATGCGGGACCTGGGGGGAGCTTCAAGGTTCGGGAGCAACACAGATTTAACTTTTTAAAAAACTTGTTTGTTTACCATTTGCATTTTCGCAATGTTAGCCTGTTAGCTATAGCTGAGGAAGTGCGATTCACAGAGATACAGTGATTCCTAAGAACTCAAACTGGATTTGTTGAGTTTCAAAGCAGATTCCCCCATAGGAAATAACGGAAAGGGAATTAATTGGTTCCCAAACTTCCTAAAATATTTAAATTGCCAAAACTCACAATTTAAGCTACATTTGCCATCACACAATGGAAATGAACAACAATGACAATGGCTTTCGCTGATCTTTACACTGCTCACACTTGTGTAAAGTTGTTGCCGATTTGTTTTTGCTAATATTTTAGCAACAATCGCTCATTCCGATGACAAAAGGTACCACAGCAGGTGGATACAAGGATTCGGGGGAAACCGAGAAGGTCCCAGCAAAGTCTCGGCCATGGAGAGGGGTCTTTAGTTACGGGTGGTGTCTCCATCACAACCACTGAAGGTTTCCATCCAGAAAAGAGGACAATTGAAGCTGCACGAGGACGAGAATGACGCAGTGTTGACTCAGGTTGCTCGGTGATCCGGCCGGTGAAATGGAATCAGTGGGTTGGTGCAGATGTGAAAGGTTTTTGGCCACAAATGGTTCAGTGCAGCGTCCCGTGACCCATCAAAGCTGTGTCCTGTCACCGTGGATAAGCCTCTTGGAGAGCTCTCTCAAATATATGGTTTATCCTCTGGAGATGTTTAGTGAATCGGAGATTAGGAGGAGTCTACAGTGGCTTTGAACCCAAGGGTGCTGACCTCTTCCACAGAGAGACCAGAGATGTGCCCTCTCTACTCTGACATGCCCTGAATGAAACAAGAGGAGTTAAAGCTGACAGATAATACAGTCGAGGTATGACGAGGTGTTTTCCGCCTCAGTGGCTTTTCTTTTTTTCGTTTTTTTTTTTCGTTTGGAATGACACGTCTCTTCCACTTCTTCTTGACCCTCAGCTCAAAGCGTCTTCTGGCTCAAAGTATGTGCCCCATCAGACTTAATGTTTTGGTTTGTCTCATATCGTCATGTGCCAGTGAAAAATAAAAGTTCCTTTTGCTTTTTTCTTTGTCACCACCATCGTTGTGAATGAATCAGTGGAAGGGGGAGATGCTTTGTTTTCAGTTGGTATCTTTGACATTTCGAGCTGTTTATCCCCAGTTTTTTTTTGTTTTTGTTTTTTTGCAGAGCAACGTTCTGCAAACACTTCCTGGTTCACATTCAAGAAACAAAACACCAAAACAGGGACCGAAACGTATGACTTAGTCAACAATGGCTCAACGTAAGAAAGACAACAACAAAAATAGAAAGAATCCAAAAAAAAAAAAAGAAAAAGATCTTAAATAGAAACAAATGCGTTTAACTACTTCCCGTGGGAGAGAGCACCCTCTAGAGGGCAGGGGGTGAGGTCAGCCGAAGCGCTCCCGGACCAGCATCATCAGTTTCTTCTTGCCCTTGTAGATCTGTTTCAGGTTGTCTATGAACTGGGCGAACTGAATGTGTCCGTCCTGCGCCAACAGGAAAGTCTCCCTGGCTTTGCTCAGGAACTCGATGAACTCCCCGTAGTGCCGCGGACTGATGTGCGTCAGTCGAGAGTGCGTGGTGTTGATGTACGCCGAGATCGTGGCGTCCAGGAGCTGCCGCAGCGGCGCCTTGTCCGTCGACATCAGCTTCCCAGAGTTCCGTCTCCCGGGGATGCCGGCCAGACCCGGCGCCGTCATGGTGCACCGCCGCAGGATGTCGGACAGTACGGTGGCGCAGTGCACGCTCTTCACCACCAGGGGGATGATGGCCGCCAGCTCGTTTTTACCCAACGAGTGGCTAAGTGCGCAGGCCCACAGCACGTCATTGATGGCCGGGTGGGTGTCCTGGTTGTACGCCAGGTTGAGGTGGGTCATGGCGAGGGAGGCCAGCTTGAAGGAGCGCAGCGGGTATCCCCGGTGCTCCATGTACCTGGCGATGGTGAAGAGCTGGGAGTACGTCATCCCCGTGGACGCCGCGTCGATGACGATCTGGTAGGCCGTCTCGAAGGCGATGTGGTCCTTCTCGCAGAGCGTCAGCGCCGACAGGGCGCAGTTCTGGGGGTCCTTCATGGCGCACTGCAGGGCCAGCGTCCGCGCGCAGCTGGCCAGCTCCTCGCGCTGCGGGTAGTCCAGGCTGAGGCGCAGGATGGTGTTGTGGGACATGACGGTGGCGGCCACCAGGCTGGTGGCCTCGGTGGGGGTGAAGAGCGTGTACCAGCTCTGCAGGATGCTCACCAACGCGCGCAGACCTGGGGAGGAGGAGGAGGAAGATATCGGGATGAAAACTGGACGATTGGGACAGACGCGACAAAACAAACGAGTCAGCTCATTGGAGACGAGACGTTTGAGAACTTCGAGACGGAGCTGCGTCGCAGGAAAAGACCATTGGGTTTGTGGTCACCTTCGCTGCCGATGCCCTTGTCCCACGTTCAAGTCGGCTTGGCGAAAGCTCGGAGGACTTGCCGAGACACCTTGAAATTCTTCACGTGGTCCTCCCTAAACTTCCTCCTCTTAAATCGTGGAGGCCATCTGAGGAGCCGACCATGTCCAACCATTGTTGACACGGGAGGCATTGGAACTAAGACTCCCCCATGGAGCCAATGCGTTGCTGGGCAACATAGAGGAAGGTGGAGAGGGTTTTACGTACCGACTTCAGTGGCACAGGTTACCAGCCAGCGAACCATTTCCCTTCTTCTCCAGTTCGGAGCTGCGCCGCAGGAAAAGATCCCGGGAGGAACATCTTTGGGGAGACCATTGGGTTTGTGGTCACCTTCGCTGCCGATGCCCTTGTCCCAGGTTTTGCTCGGCTTGGCGAAAGCTCGGAGGACTTGCCGAGACACCTTGAAATTCTTCACGTGGTCCTCCCTAAACTTCCTCCTCTTAAATCGTGGAGGCCATCTGAGGAGCCGACCATGTCCAACCATTGTTGACACGGGAGGCATTGGAACTAAGACTCCCCCATGGAGCCAATGCGTTGCTGGGCAACATAGAGGAAGGTGGAGAGGGTTTTACGTACCGACTTCAGTGGCACAGGTTACCAGCCAGCGAACCATTTCCCTTCTTCTCCAGTTCAGCGTTGACAGAGTCATCCGCATCACCTACAACATACAGGACGATGACCATGGAGTTTTCTTTAAGGAGCAAAGAACTCATTACATTTGATCTTTTTCAGTATCATCTTAGCAAACCGCTCTAACCACCGGGTGGCCGCACAAAAGGTCCGATTATGTCGTTTCTTCACGCGTGGCTGTGTGAAGTTTTCCGTTAACGAGCGCTTCGGCCGCGAAGGACGGCAGACGTGGAAACATTCAGAGCAGGGGAGTGTCACGTACCTGCAGGCCCAGCTCCAGTGCCACGTTGAGTAGCGTTATGTCCGGCGGGCTGTCGGCGGGCGTGGCGATCTTGAAGGCGTCCTGGGCCAGTTTGAAGATTAAGGACGAGGAGTGGATGTTTTTCTGGATGGCCTCCAGCACCGTCCGCAACCTCAGCATGTCGCCTGCAGACGAGGGGAAATGACAAATGAGACTCTGATGCACCGGTACGTCATTTACCTCGAAGTCATATAAGAAGTTTATAGGGTGAGATGAACTGTTGGGGGGGAGGGGGAGGGGGGGGGGGGGGGGGCTGTGTGTTGCGGTTGGGGGGAGGGGGGGGGGGGGGGGGGGGGGGGGGGGGGGGGGGGGGGGGGGGGGGGGGGCTGTGTGTTACCTTTAGCGGCAGTGAGCATGGTGGAGGCCAGCTCACACTGCTGCGACTCCAGGTGTCCCAGTGTGAACCAGCGCGGGTACCGGCTGGGAACGATGGAGATGCCGTGGTGAGGGTGGCCCACGTCACCGGAGCCGGCCGACGACTCCAGCACCGGCAGCCTGATGCAAACGGACAGACATATACGTCTTTAACGCTTTTCCCGATGAAGTGATTTTTAGCTTGAAACACCAGCGGAAGGATTTTTCCAGACGCATAAACTGGAGCAGTGGCGGAGTGTAAAAATAAATGAAACATCTGGGTCTACGTGTCCGTCGTCCCTCTCATGTCCGTCTCCGCCAAAGCTCCACCCAAACACTCCGTTCTACGTCACACGCTGGTATCGTTATCACTGTTAGCGCACCGAGGCAGTCGACCGCCGCCGATCCTTCTACGTTGAATTTAGAAAAGGCTGGTTGAATCTACCAGGCAGCTTTTACAGCGGGGACCATCGTAGAGCTTTCTTCCCTCCGAATCATTTGAATACAAGAAGTTTTTTTTTTTTAAAAGAGAGAGAAAAAGCGAGTAAAATGTCCAAATTGCCTGCTCGTGTACGTGCAGCTCTTAGATATATTTATTCACACTCTACACTAACTATGCTGCATGCGCGGGGTTCCACCGTCAGTCCTGAGAATGTCACAATTGTAGACTCGAAAATAAAAAAGTTGTTCAGCGCGTGTACACAAGTGAGGGAGGGCAACTGATGCAGAACACATGTTGGTGTGAAAAGTGCAACTCGGCAGCAGAGCAGATTGCCGAAGTCATCGAATCACAACGTAAAGGAAACCAGTCGGCGAAACCACGGTTCCGTTCGTGTCACGTGATCCACGTCATGACAAGTCACTCGCACACACTCTGCGTGCGCGTGAATACAGATGTATCACTGGGGCGGCGGACACTGACCTCATGGCGCGGAGAGCCACCTTATACGCCAGGTCGGCGTCGTGCGGCAGCAGGGCGGAGAAGAGGTACTTGGCGAAGGTGTGCATGGGAACACTCTCCCTGTGGATGACCTCACCCAGACCACTGAAGGGACCAGCTGCACCGCAACGCAGATACAGTCATTGTTAGCACCCAAGCACCAAGAGTTTGAGCTGAACCAAGTCGATTGTAGGGTTCATTATCGTGGCCAAAGGAGACACAGTGACGCAGTGTTGTGGTAAAGGGTTGTTGTTGTTGTTGTTGTCGTTGTCGTACCATCTAGAAGTTGTATGGTCTGCTTCCGAAGAGTCTGAACCAGGAGGTCGTCCAGCTCCAGTTCCTGAAGTTTGGCCACGATCTGCTCCTCGTTGCGACAAACCTGCGACACCATCGCAACGCGCGTCAACACACACGTTTCGAAGGCACTTAGATTCATGTTTAATCAACCGTGTGGTTGAGTTAAGAGGAATTAACTCAACAATGAGCACACAGGAAGTTGGGATCCATTCATTATAGCTCAATTAATAAGAGTGGAGGAAAGGTGACTTCACTAAAAACACTTCGACGTGTAAATACCCTTTAAGAAGGAGGGATTTAGACTTTAGAGGAATTACGGAGCAGGCAGCAGTTAATTCCACTCACCCTTATGCTATTGTTAGAGTGAACAGTTTAATGTCTGCTTCGGATCCAGTAAAGGTTCCTTTCACTTACTTGACAGATTTTAAAGGTGTAGTGTGTTAGATTTCTGTCACTTCTAAAAAATAGTGCAAAACAATTACTTACTGACATTTTCATGAATTCATAATCACCTGACTGTTTTCTTTTTTTCCTTGACCCTAAAACGATTCCATTAATGTATATTTACATGAGTTAGCGGGTCCTCTGTACGGGGGCCGCCATGTTTTTTACAGTAGTCAAAGTGGACACGTTAAACATCTTTTGAGTTTCAAAGACAACTGAACTCTCCCATGGCTTCCCCTGCACGCTCAGACGGGTGAGGGTGAGGGTGATGGATACAACATGCAACTTCAGCTCCGGAGCTCACCAAATCTTGCACACTGCACCTTTAAACATCAACACAAAGACGTCCCGCAACAAAGCTTCCTGTGATGAAAAAACCCTTCTAGCGCGGGCCGGTGAGGTCGACACTCACAAAAGCCCAAATCCAGGCCTCAGGATTACCTTGTCCTGAGCGTACAGGCCCTCGGGCATGATCCTCTGCTGCCCCATCCCCATCAGCGCCACCTCCAGAGCCAGAGTCAGGTACGACTCCCCGCCGTCGGGACTCCCCCACACCGGCACGTGGTGGTAAACCGGAGGTCTGGGTTCTCCCTCTGGAGGCGGAGACAAAGACAAACCAACAGCCAGTTAGTTGTGATGGTGGTACACTTGCGTGACAGGGTTGCGATTGATCCGGGGCATGCACGCGATGGAGTTGGGCTATCGGGCCGTGGTGCTGATCATGTTTGGTTTGGGCTCAGCGCTGCGCGCACACACACACACACACACACACACACACACACACAGATACGGGTCAGTGGAATCATTATCCGACCATGAATTGATCCCCCGCTAGCTTCCACTGTACCAGGCACAAACAGGCCCGAGAGGAGCTGCACACCAAAGCTGCACATGTATAAGTGAGAACAGATGCAGTGCAGAGTCTCAGCTGTTGATTGGTGCCCATTTGTTCCCCCTTTACTCCCCCCACCCCACTAAATCCCCGCAGAGCAACAGATCCCCTCAATCCTGTTTATTCCACGGGTATGTGGTGTGTCTACGTGTGTGTGTGTGTGTGTGTGTGTGTGTGTCTGTGTGGGGTGTGTGTGTGAAATCCAGGAAAAAGTGGAAACCGGTTCTACAGACTAAACCCCACCGGCCAATCAGATGTTGATCTGAAAGGGGCTTTTAGACACAGAGTCTGGTATCACCCCCTCCCCAACCCCCCCATGTTGACAGATGTTCCCAGCTGTCTTCGAAAAGGAAGTAAAGCGGCGTTTCAAGGCTACACACACACACACACACACACACACACACACACACACACAATAATCATGCCCCTTCTTCTCAAATTCCCAAAACAACAAAAGGCAATCATTCACTCTTTCTTGAGAGAGCGCGCGCACACACACACACACACACACACACACACCCCAATGAGTGTGCCAATGGTCATTGTATTGTTTGAACCGACAATGGTTCCCTGTAGCCTGGTGACAATGGGGAAAGCCCAACCCCTATTCTGCTTTGTTGCAGTGGCCACTGGTGCAAAAAAAGGCCCTGGGCAGGATGAGAAATGCAAATGGTGATGGATTCTATACATACCACACACACACACACACACACACACACACACACATGTACAAAGAGAGCGTGGTCGAAACGAGCAGGGTGTTGCAGCTCGATCCATTCATGCTCTGCTGGTTCATGGCTCTGTCTGCAGGACAATGGCGCCTGGTGCAGGAATAAGGACGTGGAGTGTGTGGTCTAATGAGTCACTGCTGGTGAACCCCGTCACCTCTGTATCAGCTGGTGAAGTGTGTCAGGGGCGATTTCAGCCCGTGATTGTCAAACTGAGTTGCTCGCGTTGCTTTACAGGGAGATGGGTACAGAGAGGAGCGTGGTGGTTACGGGTGCTGGTTGCTTCGCGGCTTTGGCGGAGGGTAACGCAGCGTAAGGACATCCACTCTATGGCGGTCTTACCCCCGGTGTCCATGCTGTTGTCATCGTCCACGCGGCAGGTCTCCGTGAGTGTGATGAACAAACAGCCAATGGGGTCCAAGGGGTGACCCACCCACCCCTCCAGGTTGGTGGTGGAGGTAACGCCCCTCTGAAGGAGCTCTGAGAAAGAGAGGGGGAGAAGGGGAGACATATGTGAAATGGTCAACAACAAACACCCCACTGTGTGTGTGTGTGTGTGTGTGTGTGTGTGTGTGTGTGTGTGTGTGTGAGTGTATGAGTTACCTTTCTTTTGGTGTTTGTAGATGTCCATCTGTCTCTGCTGTTGGAGGCGAAGTGTGTTGATGATGGCGACGGCCAATCGCAAGGCTTCCCTGGAGTAACCGTGGGAGCGCAGGGCGTCGACGCGTGCGCATGCTGTCGGTACGTGGTCTGCGTGAGGGAAATTGAGAGTGGGCGGAGTCAGGATAGTTCATACACACGCAGGAGATTAATATATACATACGCACACACACACACATATAAGATGCATGTTTTTCATTCACTCTTTCACCAGTAATCAAAGACACACTCTGTATGGGACATTGACGGTAGTTAGAAATTGCACACACACACACATACATGCGCGCGCACACACACACACGCACAAACACACACAAACTGCATGCTCAGCAGAACGCCAGTGCATGTCTGATAGGGGGCTTAAGTTGCAGAATCTGACAGATCTTAGCTGGAAGCTGCTTACTGCAGATACTGGCCTCAATATCAGCAGAATAACTGTGTGTGTGTGTGTGTGTGTGTGTGTGTTTTGCGACGCCTTTCAGTGGAATCAAGAGATTGTGCGTATATGGAGCTGCCTTACAAACATTGTAGTTCCTTCTGAGGATGAAGTTGTCATGTTTTCACAGGATGTGAAGAGTGTGTCTCCTCCATACATTCATGACATACGGTATACAATCATTTACCGAGCCACAGGGGCAGGCCCTGAGGGTTGAAGAGCAGACTCTCCCCCTCCCTCTGGTAGGACGGGGACATGTAGTAGTCGCTGCTGATGATCCTCTGGAGGTGACTGTCCTGCCAGTGGAGGTCACAGGCCTCCACCGCCCGGCTGAACACCGTCCTCCTCGGCCTCGACACGGAGTCTGGGACACACAGCGCACAAAGGGATGACGGCGTGACTCACTCGTGTTTTCGTTCTTTTGTGTGTCTTTTTCAAAGTGCGTGCGTGCGGGTGTTTTCCGTTGCCCCACCCTGCGCCAGGTTGCTCTGCGGCAGAGCGTTGGTGATGTTGGGGAGCTCGCTGCCGTAGTTGCCGTCCTCCAGCGGGCAGACGTCCATGTCGCCCCACTTCTTCAGCTGCTTCAGCCAGCTGCTCTTCTCCTCGCTTTTACAGTGGGGGTTCAGCACCACGCACACCCACAGCGCACCTTTCAGGGAAAAACGAAGGCAACGGCGGGGGTCAGGGCACGGGGACAGGGAGCGGTTTTCAAAATAAGAGCCAGAGAGGCCTCGTCCTATCGGACGTCTGCATCGCAGAGAAATGATGAGGCAACAAAAACGTCTGGCTATTTTTCTGCCCGAGTCTGTGTCATGATCTTCCTCGCTCGACCAGGAAGTGTTCTTATTGACCTCTTAAATGCTGAGATTGATCGCGGAGGAGCCGAGCAGCCGTATTGATCGGCAGCCTTTATCATTCACTCACAGCGGGGGAGCGAGCGCAGAGGAGGAGGAGGAGGAGGAGGGAGGAGGAGCTGCAGACTGGGTGACCTCAAAGCTCAGTGTCTGGCTACTAGTGACCTAGCGACACATCGGTGTGTTTTCTCCCCTTACCGAGCTCGTCCCACAGCTGCCGACACTTGTCCGTCATGCCCGTGCCCTGTTGTCTCCATAGCGACAGGCGAGGGTCGGCCATGAACTGCTCCGTTATGAGCGTCAGCATTCGGGCGCCGTTGGAATCTCGCATCCGGAGCATTTCTCGCACCTGGAGAGACACTGGAAGCTCAAGTTGCCGCACACAGACCTTGCTCATCAGAATGTATTTTGGGGAGGTTTGATTTATCCTGCAGGGAGTTTTGCACTTTTTTCTATTTCTATACTGAAGTTAAAGGTGCAGTGTGTAAGATTTAGTGACATCTAGAGGTGAAGTTGCATCACCCACCCCCCATTCCCATCGGAGCATGCAGGGGAACCTATGGTAGCCCTGGGTTGCCAGTGAGGCTCAAAAGATGCTTAGTAGTACGTCAAATCTTTCGTCCAAAAAATGTACTGGAAATCAAACACACTGCACCTTTAAATTGTTTAAACAGTTCAGATGTTAATATTATTGCTATTCACATACAACTGAAACACGAACACTTTAATTAGCACATCGTCTCCTGGTTAAACAAACAAACATACATTTGTGAAATAGCCCTTTAAGGAAGCCCATAACATTAAAATACCTTTACGTTCGCTTCGATTATGCTCATAAAATGAACCGTAACAATAATATGAATAATACATGTGTTACAATTGTAGTTTTGAAATGACAGCCGACCGGTGAGCCATCACAACCTGCAGGTTAATGCACACTGGGTTGATTTATGCGCAGGTTTCATGATCATTTGAATAAATCAATAATATGACAAGGCTTGGGAGGTAGGTATGGGGCGGGGCCGTGTACCTTAGCGAACATGGAGTTGAGCTGCTTGCCCGAGCCGTAGTATCCTCCCTGGGACAGAAACTGTTTGACCTGCTCCCTGACTTGATCCTCGTCCAGATGCCAGCAGTTGTCATCGTCAATGCTGGCGCCTGCGGTCGGGTCTGGTGCACCTGTGCGTACAAACAAACACAAACACACACACACAAACACACACACACACACACACACACACTTATATTCCATGACAGGTGTATGCACACACAGTGCTACGCTGATACAACATCGTCAGAGTTTGTTCGAGTAAAGACGCAGGTGTGTCTTCTTGTCTTAGTTCTTATCCCAAGAAAAAAATAAAAACAAAATAAACAGGGTATGAATATTTACCCACATAACGCTGCTTCCTTTCCTTTGATCTCATATTTAAAGGTGCATGAGGCGACCTTTTTTGTCTGAGATCCACAGATTCCCCCATCTTACTCGGTTGCCTCGATCACCCCGTGGCCAACTCAGGTAACATTTTCCCAAGAACATGATGATTGTGGAGTGAGATATGTGTACTTTGTATCTATGGGACAATGTTGGGGGTTGGGGGGTTTGGGGGGGGGGGTTCAGTTCAGTGTCTTGCCCAAGGACACTTCAGTTGGTAAGCTTGCTCAGATGCAGCTGCAACAGAGTGTCAACGCTCTCCGAAATGGAGTCTGCGAACACAACCGGCGCTCTCCCCGTCGCTTTCTCTCGCGCGCGCAAGCAGCGCAGGCGTAGTTGGAGCTCCGGGTTCGAGGGTGTGTGTGTGAGAGGCAGCCATGACAAGTCACTACTCTGCCACAGGTGTCAGAAATAACCAGTCGCGTTTCGAGGGTTCTCTTACGCTGCTTTAATCTCAAGAGGAGAAGAAAACTAGCCGAAGCGATTTTTCATCACTTGTCGACACCCAGCCGCTCTGATACCTAGCGGTCCTCACATTTAAGTGCACTTATATGACATTTGCAAAGAGCTGCTTCCTCTCCACACTGATCATCACACACTGCTGGGATGTAACTTTTATTTTCCCTCTGTTCTGCACCGAGCGAGTGCATCTGAGAAATACTACGGGGAAATGCAGATATGCTCTGAAGGGGAGGGGGGCCGGCTGCTTTGATCTAGGCAGGAAGTGAGCTGAGGAAAGCCCAGAGATGTGTTTCCAACTGGCTGCGGCAAACAGCAACATTCCTCCATCAAAGGCCGTTGCGATCCTGGATCGAATGAACTTCACCCCCCCCTCCCCCCCCCACCGCCACCCTCCCATTTCTAAGACGCCGAGAGGAAACGCTTCCTGGACAGGAAAGCAACATTTGGCTCGGAGAATGAAATGGAGACGTACTACTGTGTTTTGTTTGGTGAGAGGATGTGTCTTGTTTGTCGTTTCCCCCTCTCCATGCACGTCCTCCTCTTCTCCCCCCTCCCCCCCGCCAACCCCATCAGTACTTTCTCCGGCCCTTTCATCTCCGTCTCCTCCCTCCCTCCCTCCCTTCTCCCCGAGTGCCACTGCCTCCTGTCTCTTCCTCTCAGTATCCCCTTCCTTTCAACACATCTCTCTTTTAGCTGCAGCATCCATTTCATCATTAACTCCTATTTCTCCACTTGCTTTCTAAATGCCCCTGCCATGGGAAGGAGATGGTGACTGGAGAGAGAGAGAGAGAGAGAGAGAGAGAGAGAGAGAGAGAGAGAGAGAGAGAGAGAGAGAGAGAGAGAGAGAGCGAGAGAGAGAGAGAGTGAGTGAGGGGGGAAGTGAGGAATCAAACGAGCCATTTGAAGAGCCGGCTCTCGCCGCTTCGCCGGAGTGATCAGGGGCCCCGACGTATGACAGCCTGTAGACGAGCACCCGGCATGTTTTAAGTCTGGGAGCTTTTAAGTCTGGCCTGTTGCTGTGAAGATATCGGTGCAGAGGGACGGATAAGCACCGGCATGGAGTTTTTAAAGAATTCAGGAGAGGTGGGGAAAAAAGTAAAGTTACGGTGGGGCTTGAAAGTTGCTTTTTCTGCCACTTGACACCAAATCAAAGGCGGGTTTCTCCCTCACCGTGGACCTGGTTGATCTCCGAGTTGGAGGAGAGAATCTCGTCGGCCAGTTTCTGGGCGGTGGGCAGCACCTCGGTGTGATGGGCCGTGATCAGATACTGGACCAGTTTCTGCAGCTGGTCTCTGTTCATCTGGAACAGCGTCTCCGAGATGGGCAGCCGCAGCTTCACCTGCATCAAACACACACACACACACACACACACACACACACACACACACACACACACGAGATCTCGGTTTGATTTATTGTTGCCATGTGTTGGTCTATGACTTAAATTTGCAGTGTAAGATTTTGGTCAATTTTGTTCCAAAAAACCCTACAAAATAATGACACACTGACATTTTCATGAATTTATAAAAAAACTAAAACCCTAAAATGAGGCCATTAATATATATGTACATACGGAGCGGATCCTCTCTACGGGGGCCGCCATGTTTTCACAGTAGCCTTAGGGTGGACATACTTAACATCTCAAGTCTACCCTCGGTTCTCCTGCGTGCTCTGAAGGTTGAGGGTGAGATGATGGATAAAACACGCAACTTTACTTTAGATGTCACCAAATCGTACACACTGCACCTTTAATTCACAAACGCATGGCAAACCATGGAAAAGGAATCTTTGCAATATGAACTAAAAAAAGAATGAGGAGCACCACCTCTCTATGGAGCTTCAGCGGACTGCACAGTACTGTTGTATCGTTACCTGTTCTGGCTTGCGAATCCGGTACAGCGACAGCGCCACCACGTGCGCGCAGTAGAAAATGTCCCGGTTCCCGCAGCCACAGGTGACGGAGGTTATCTTGCAGCGATCAAAGCTAATGGCAACCTTGTGTGTGACCTCTGGCTCCGATGACGTGGTGGGTTCGGTTACCGTGCCGCTCAGGTGGAAGCCTGCAGGGACACAAGGAGGAGGGAGGGTGGAGAGGTGAGACCTCACGGGAGCATTAAAAAGGTGAGCGTAAGCACCACTGACCAATCTAGGTGCGAGACTTTTCCGTTCACAACGACAATTATTTTTAGATTTCATTCGTGGGCGAGCCAGTGCAAAAAAGAGCCGAAGAAAAAGAAAGGCGGGGCCACCGTGGTTGGTAATCTGAGCCGGGGCAAAAACCTCCAGACTGAACCTTCGGGACAAAACGCACGTTTCAATGAGACGTCCTCGCTGAGGCACAGCGCCATCTGATACTCCCTCCACCTCTGCGAGCAACTGAGCTGTAAAGACAGGTTGTTAAGGTGTGATCACTTCCTGCTCACATGGAATCTTCAACCCCCCGCCCCCCCTCCCCTTTTAGGATAGTCAATGGAAAGGGATCAAGTGTAATTTCTCTTTGCTTAGTTAATCTTTACGGCCGTCATCATGTGGACCATTGGCCGCTGCCGAGCTGTTGTGGAGTGTCGCGCTCTGACCATTGTGTGTGCTTTTTCGATGGTATGCCAGGCATCGTTGGCTCCGGTCGGCCTTTACAAGCAGCTGTTTGGCCAATTTGGGAACATTGAATTGCCTGGATGGATTGTGAACACTGATTATCGGAGTTCTTATTCCCCTGTCATGCATGTGCGTGTCAGCACTTCAGCAGCTGGAGCCTGTGCGACGGGTTCAGCTGCAGGTTTTAAAAAAGACACGGGATGAATCAGACATTGTTGGTTCGACTATTTTCCGTTCCGCAGGGCCCGAGGCCTTTGTAGAGCGACTACAGTGAGAATGATGACCCATTCCAATCCTCGGTGCCCGAGAGAATGAGCTGAATTTGTATTAAAAGATGTCTTTTTAATAACGGACACAAGGACACATATTTATTCAAAAATGCTTTGCAGCCTTTTTTTGAAGATTAATTGAGGCATTAAAATGTCCAACGTGAGGCTCACTATCTACGACTTTCACTAAAAAGAGCATAGAAACTCTGTGGCGTTCCTCAAGGCTCTATTCTTACTCCTCTATTTATTTATCTTTTTATCTACATGCTTCCACAATGATGCCTTTTTTTAATATCTTCAATCGACATCCACTGAAACGGAACTTCAAAGAACTTTATGTGCATCGCAAAGGCAAATGATTAGTTGGAGCCTTGATTTTTATTTACTAAGGCTTACGTACATTCAGTCAACTAAAGAAAGGCCTATTTCATTTCAACTTCAAAGCCTGCATGGGTCAGGTCAGATGCTCAAAGCTGCTGAGGAGAATAAAAAGCACAGGTGGAACAACTTGCAGGGTGACTACAAATGTGGGAAGCTGCAGAGAAAGAGGCTAAAGGGGAGGAGATGGGAGGAGAAGTGTGAGAGTGGAGAGGAGAATAGAGGAGGAAAGAGTGTGTCTGGTCGGTCCTGTCGTCTTACAGTGACAGGTCAATTATTTATGAGGTGAGGTGTGTGTGTGTGTGTGTGTGTACGTCGGATTACTGTATCTCACCAAACCATAGCAACCTCGCTGCTGCTTTCGTGACCAGACAGAGGAGAGAGAAGAAAGGGGGGGATGAGACGGCTCTAACTGGAAAGTAATGATATGGCTAGTTTGGGGTTTGAGCCATCACGATAGAGCAGGTTGATAACGACCTGTTTAGAGCATCTCTCCCGGGCAGAGTCCCACAATAGGTTGGTCCAGACCCATTTTTTGTTGGAATCACACACACACACACACACACACACACACACACACACACACAAAACGCTGAAATCCAATCTAACATGAGTTGCTTTCAATACAACCGAAATAGAAAAGAGTCAGGGAGGAAACCAAACACCACATGACTGCTTGAATAGGGACTGATGTGTGTCGATGTGTGAATGAACAGACTGAACTGAACATAGAAGGTTAGGCACCGAAGCCAGCATCAAACCACCGATATCTACCGTGCCCACTGATCACCACTGCTGACTCCTGTCCGTCGCCCAGTTTAGAAGCTTGAGCGGGGAGTTGTCATTTTGACCCAAGCTGGTCAGATGTCGCTATGATGGGTGGCGATACCCCCCCTCCCCTACACACACACACACACACACACACTTTCAAACATATACAAACTTACATTAGATTAAAGGTGACACTTCTAAAAACAACAACATACTGACATTGTCATGAATATATAATCACTTAAATGTATTGGGTTTTTTTTTCCCCCATTACCCTTAAATGAGCCCATTCCTGTGTGTTTACATGAGGAGCTTTGGGGGCCGCCATGATTTTACAGTAGCCCAGAGTGGACCTACTAAACATCGTTTGAGTTATAATGACATCTGAAAGTCATAGGTTCTCCTGCATGTTTAGAACGGTGAGGTGATGGATACAACATGCAACTTCACCACTAGATGTCACCAAATCTTACACACGAGCCAGGTAGGGTTGGTGAGAGGCAAACGGCTACCATGTTCAGCGGTCTTACAGCGACACCTCCATAGCTATCATCCAAAGGGCAAACAAGCCCCGGATGGCAACTGTGGAGAATGCACAGAGCACCAAGGCCAGTACGTCAAAATATACATGCATGGGTCAAATTTTGAGGATTTTGAATCGGTGACGGAGAGTCGAGCACGTGATCCATCCATTGCAGTTTTTGCAATGCTGCACCAACTGAGGCCTGTATGTAGCCAGACCATCTGAACCGCAAACCTGCTAACCCATATACCGACCACATGAAAACCATTGACTGAACTACAGGCCGACTGACCCAGCAGGTGCCGCGCCAGTTGACACCTCCGCCGACTTACATGCAAGCTTGCGACAAAATTGGCTTCTCGTGCACAACGGCATCAGCTACAACTCACCGTGCCGAGGGATTTCTAAACTGACTGACCGGCGACCAACTGTCCGGTGAGTGTACCGGGGGCATCTGACGATGACAGGAGGGATGAGCCACGCAGACACTGAGACAGAGCAGACGGTAAGAGGGAGAAGAGAAGCTGATGCATCTGCCAGTGATAGACATAAAGAGTCCTCCAAATTGTTGAAATCCACCCCCCCCCCACCCCGAGCTCATGGTAATATCATAAATGGCAGACGGAAAGCCTTTTCCATTCCTTCCCCTCCGTCTCTATAATGGATATACCTGTCGAGCCAATTTGCACAAAGCGCAGCTTAGTGTGATGGGAGTCCAAAATTTGAGGTTCCACCGGCAAAATGATCGCAGTGGAGGGCAAAGGATCATTCAGAAATCAGAGGGGAGTGCATTTCCTAAAAGCATCGAGGGGGAACATTTGGGAGTGATCTTCCCCTCAAGCTGTCCAAACAGGGCCTCGTCAGTCATCAGTCATCATGGCCGCACTCTGCCTGCGGTATGGCATTTCAGATGAGTGTGGAAGTTTTGATGGCAGGTGATATTCAGGATTCAATCGCACCCACTGCTGGGGAGCTGAGCTGCGTTCCTTCTATGGACGCCCCCCCCCCCCCCCCCCCCCCCCTCCCCCTCCACCCCTTTTCTTTCTGTCTGTGTCTGTTAGGTTAAAGCCTATTGTTGCTAAGGCCATGAGATGAATGTGACGGTGACACTGCTGCTCTTTTCACTTTCAATCAAGTCTGAAATGGCTCAGACACAGTTCATAGTCCGTCTGTCTGGCCCTATACTCCCCTTTATTTATTTACTTATTGCCAGTTTCACACATAACGATGCTGGGTTTGATCATCTGGTTGAGATTGCTGTTTTGGGCTCTTCACATGCAACATGGCGATTCTTGATTCATGATGACATCATCACCCATAGAATACAAGGATTTCCAAGAAACGGGCCTATCCACCAATAATACAATCATAAGGGGACCAAGGACAGAACCTTGAGGTACACAATGACCTCTTTATATATATATATATATATATATATATATATATATATGCATCTTTAGTACCAAGGCCATATGAGTCAATACTGCCACTCATTTTTCTGCAGCCTGGGCTGCTTATGTGTGTGTGTGTGTGTGTGTGTGTCTTCAGCAGATGGGGTTGAAATAACACTTGATGAAATGACTCTGCACACGCACACGCACACACAAACACATACACGCACACACACGGAAGAGGAAACGACCTTTTCAGAACCTGTCTGCTTTTGTTCTTAATGCCACACTGAGCAAAAGAGCAAGGGATCCAAACAAGTCACTGATATTTACAGTAGATATCACTGATCTCTCTCTCTCTCTCTCGCGCGCTCTCTCTCTCTCTCTCTCTCTCTCTCTCACACACACACACACACACACACTTCATGCATCCTCCTTTATATCTGCGTGTTTCTTAACAGTCCAACAATGTAGTGCTACGAGGAATTGTAACCATAGCAGTTCCCCCAACTCTATTCATATGATGGTCTTCAAAGATTTTATTATTTGCACTTAAGTTTATTGTACGTGGACAAAACATATAACACTATACGTCTCGATTAGTTGCAGTTGTATTGATGTATGTGAGAACATCACGGTTTCAATGGCTATATGAATATACTCTATGCGTTCCACCCACCCTCCCATTTGTACACCATCTGCCACTCGATGGAAACCCCACCCACACAGTGCCGAGTTGGCCAATCAGGACGCAGAGAGCTCCCCACGCTCATAGGCCATTAACCCCCCTAATCAGCTGGGGAGATGGAGCTGGGCGATGAGCCAAAGTGAACGTGTACACCCACCCACCCCCCCCCCCCCCCCCCCCGCACACACACACACACACATATATACACACAAATAGACCATAGTCTTATTCAAACCCTGCCTCACCACAGACAGGCAGACAAGCCCCGCCTCTCCCTCTCAGTGCATTTTAGAGTTCAACAAGAGAATATCTTTGATTCCATTCTTCGTCTACTTCCCCCACAGCGCTGCACTTATGCTTCGCGCACACTGCCAAAAAACGCTCCATCGTTTCTGCCACCCACATGCGATCACTGTGCCTCTCGTTTAGAAAATGTAATATGGATTCAAGTTGAGTTTCCAGAAGAGATTTTTTTCTTTATCTTATTCACCATTCTGACATTAATGGAGGCTTAAAAGCTGCTTTAAAATCTCCCATGGGTGCTGGAGAGCTGTTTCTTATTTAATTGAACCCAGTGACCCCTAGAGTTCACTCTGAGGAATTGTCTGCATCTATTGGATTTCTTTCTTCAATTAATGACATATTCTTCTGTGGTCTACCTCCTCCTGTTTTCTTGGTTGTAAACACCCTGCTCCTTGAAATATCACCTGCGCAAAACACACACTGCAGCTGCGTCCCGACTCAACCTTGAATCTACGACTCGGGGGTGGACTTTGCTAAACACTGTTGGTTTAAATGAGTCTGTGGAGGAGAAGAGGGGCCACGGGTTCTGAAAATGAAACCTAAACCTATTCATTAGTACAAAGAGGTAGTTCATGCACATGGAGTAGGTCTCTAGCTGAACTGTATGTCTTTACATTTATTTTCATGTGACCCCAATTCAAGCCTTAGATTACACTTGAGCAACACTTCATCTTGAGCGTAGTGGTTTCATGTTTTCATCCGACAAAATACATGAATTTAAAGGTGCAATGTCACCACTTTCTGTAAATTCTATTAGTAAAAACAATTAACCATAAAAAAACGGCAATTTTTAAGAATTTATAACAACCTCATTGTAGTTTTTTTTATTTTCTTACCCCATTACCTTTAAATGAGCTGTATAATGTATATCTACATGAGGAGCGGGTCCTCTATATGGGCGCCGCCATGTTTGCTCAGAGTGAACATACAAAGCATCTTTGTTAACAACAACTGAGGGCTACCATTGGTTCTCCCGCATGCTCCTAAGGTTGAGGTGATGGACACCACATGCACCTCCGCCACTAGATGTCACCAAATCTTACGCCCTGTACCTTTGATAGGTATTGCTTCTACCAAGATCTTGGGTTTTAGACAGCATGTGTTATATGTGACTGATGTAACGATTAGCCACAGGGCAAATTCTCAAATGCAAACAACTAATTGAACCAGTGTGATGAGACGTTCCTGGTCCCTCTGCATTCTCTCTCTCTCTCTCTCTCTCTCTCTCTCTCTCTAAGTTCATCTACTTTGATGAACAGACCCAAAGTAGCTGTGATAATAATAATGATAATGATGATATCTTTCCTTCACTAATCCCACTATCCCTTTCCAAAAGCAGCAGCAGAGGAGGATCCATCCTCCTCCAGCAGCCAACATGTCCCTCGCAGCCTGTGGCCCTTCCCATCTCCCATCTGTTCTGACAGCTCCAAGGTTAACACAGCACCCCCACCCACCCCTCCCTAGCCCCCTGCTCTCCCTCATTCACACACACAAGACACCCACATGGCCCTCTATTCAATCAGCCATCTATCTCTGCACAGCAGACATGCATATGCACAGACACACACACACACACACACACACTCACACAGTGCACTCAATCTCCCTCGCCCCTCGGCCCACCCTTCCATCCATCCATCCATCCATCATCCATCATTCACCCATCCATCCCTCCGTCCCTTCCTCCTACAGTGTTTGCTGATGCGATAACAGTTGATTGATTCGTTTGTGATTCCCCAGCACCCCATGTCACACACACACACACACACACACACACACACACACACACACACACACACAAATATCCCTGCTAACTATCAGGACTCATTTGTCATGATTACATTGAATTGATTCCCTGATTTGCTCCATTCTGTTGTGACGGGATGGGGGGGGGGGGGGGGGGAGGGGGGCAGACGACGGGGAGGGAGGGGAGAAGAAGAAAAAAAATCAGCTGATGTGAAACTGTGGAAACAACAAAAAGGGGAAATGCTGCAGATTTCACTGCGCTGACTGAGGTGGAAATCGGCTGAGAGCTGACGTGTCAGGCCCAAGTTCCCAACCTGATTGAGTAGAGCGCAACAAAACAGTGGGGAAATGGGAGTGAAAGAACGATTCCTCTGAAAAGAAGTTCAGCTAAATGCTCATACAGGAGATAAAGAGTGACACAAAGGCAGATCGAAATTGTCAGAACAAGGAAGAGCACGTACGATAAAGCTTGTTAGTCCTGTTTCTAACACGCGCGTGCAAACATTGGACTATTGCTTTAGTCATGGGGATGAATGAATGGATGGATGATGGATGGATGGATGGATGGATGGATGTTTGGATGGGGTCTTTCCTTGACAACGTCTGAAATTCAATCAAGGACTTCATCCTTCTGATCTGAAAGCAAAGCAATCTAACATGAAAGCCAAAGTGGTCCAATTCAAGACTTGCATATAGGCGCCGCTGTTAATGGAGAGCCACTTGGTCGATTCACGGCATTGTGAGGACGTGCCACACTAGAACCAAGGTTACTTGGAGAGGAGAAATGCCATAAATGCTGCTTTTCAGCTTTCTATGCTCAGGGAGAGGAGGGGGTGGGGGGGGGAGGTACAAAAAAACAGAATTTGCTTGCAGACAAACACAAAACATAAAATTATCTGGAAACCAAAACTGAGGTGAAGCAGCGCCGGGGCTTTGGAGGATGTGAACCACACACACACGAATCCGCCATTCTCCTCCAAACCCTGTTCATCCGAGGCGAAATCAGCAATTTTGCAAGAGCGACAAGAGCACGAGCGATGCGCGAAGCTGTTAGAGACAAGCAAATCACTGCACTGCAGGTGATGAAAGTTGGATTTCCAGTTTAGATTTCATTCTTTCTTTCTTTTATACTTGGTGCAACATGCCTTGGAGCAAGAAACGCATCGCCACATTATCCGGAGAGGAGAGTGTGTGATGGAAACCAGCTACACAACATACTACAGTACGGCAGCTGCGACGTTCAACAGCGGTTACGGCGACTACACTATGGCCCCTGTTTTTCACTGCAGATGCAAACAGGTCCACAGAACTCAGTCAAGAGTTCAACGTGTAAATAAGATGCTGGAGAGAGAGCTAATGTGCCCGGAGGCTAGAATTAGGGAGATGCAGGCCAGAGCCGGCCTCTTTACGTCTGTGTGAGTGAGTCATTTGACAAGTAATGTAATTGAATGTAATGCGTGACCGTGCACTGGTCTTCAACAACTGAAACCTCCAAAAAAAAAGACGCTGGAGCAAGAGTTAACATAGAACTTTCAGATGTTCCGAAACATTCAATGCATGTGTGCTGAGAAGTGATCTTAAATCAGTTCACTTCATGGTTTTTACATATGTACACATCAAAGCTGTGAATAATTAAAGAGATGAATATGAATGTAAAGTAAAGTAAAGTCATGCTTTCAGGAGATTATACTTTAGTAAGAATGTTGGTATATCATTTTAATCTACGGCTAGAAGTGACCAAAAGGTACCAGTCATCTTCGACACTGCACCTTTAAGGGAAACACGTGATTGAATGTGCATGCTAAAGCAGTGTCTCGCGTATACCTTTAACCAGAATGCTGAACGCCAAAGCAGGAAGACAAAGACACACCCCACTGTGCCCCGAACTTTCTCCCTTGCGGGGCAAACACACAAACGTACCATAATACAAACACGGCGTCATATGAGCGTATGACGGCCGTTAAAGGTCACTGCACTGGATTGACTCTCCGATCACCATTGCGCCGCCCAACCAGAGACACGCACACACATGTACATACAGGGTGCAACAATATGTGCGAGCACCCGTTCGCCCGAAAACACGTGACATACGGTATAGAGACCCTCCCTCGTCTGGAACACATGTGTGCACCCGTCGGTGTCTCTGTGTTCATTCAGTAGAATGCATGCGTGCATGAAACCTTGATGTGGTTATGCACACGCATGTGCGCGCTGACACACATGGATTTCCTGTGCGTGTTTACGTATGCCAGGCCTGTTGTCTGCCGCGTCGCCCTCCGCTGCTCTTTTGTCTCTTCCCTCTTTCGGTCTCTCTCGCACTTTGGCCTTTTCCTTAAACCAGCCGCGGCCTTATAGCCACGGTTTTTGTTTAATATGGCGGCACGCACAGGCAAAGGAACAACCATCTGCCATATGCATGCAGCCGCTGTCTTAGGGAACAAGGGGCTGGCATCACAATGCCTCTTTAGTTGTGTGTGTGTGTGTGTGTGTGTGTGTGTGTGTGTGTGTGTGTGTGTGTGTGTGTGTGTGTGCGTGCATGTGTGTGTTTGTTCTTCAAGCGCAGTCTGCAGGGCAAGATAAGTATGCATTTAAGAGGCTTATATTTCATTTCAGGAACTGAAGGAGACAAAATGGCTCCATTCGGAGTTGGCCGACACAACATAAGGAACGACGCGGTGGCGACGAGAAGAGAGGAGAAGAAGAAAGCTCGCTCCGCAGCGGGAAGGAGGTACAAAGCAGAGCGTTTTTTAGTTTGTGCACAAATACAACTAAACACAAAGCAGAGCATTTGATATACAAATCCGGTCTCATTAATCAGGGGCGTTTTTTTTTGTTTAGTGTTTCAGCTAAAAGCCGGCGCCTGACGACAGCAGCCAAATCAATGTCTGAGGACCGAACAAGAGTAACTTCAAGGACATTTCAGAATGAGCCAATATTGACCTCGGCTTGTCACGGAGGCTCTGACGAAAGGCGTGAAGCAAAATTATTTATTAACCGAGCCTCTTTCTGGTGTGACTGAAAGAAGCCCGAGTCAAACTCGTGGAAGAAACCACTTTTTTGTTTTACTTTAGTTGTAAACACAGAAATACAGACCGTTAATTCTAGCTGATAACATTCGTCGAAGGTGAATCACTGAATTCTCAGCATACTCGGGGAAATGAAAATAAATACTGCCTGTTTACCGGTTGATCTGGTCGCCCATTTGCCATAGTAACAGCGAGTCTCACCGGGGGGTTCATATTCAAAACAAAGAGATTGCAGACTCAGTTCAATCCCTGCTGGCGATCCAGATAAATGAACTGACTGTACGTTTTCATGTGATGTTTTGGTTTCACTTCCACGAGACGTTTGTTGTTTTTTTATTCACCGTAGTCTAGGAAATAATTTGTGTGCGACGCAAAGGTCGTGACATTTGTGGGTTTTGTGGGTCTGTCTGCGTGTGTGAGTTTGAAAACCTTTCCAGCCCCCTGATTAGCCTCCACCCCCACAGAGCTGATCACTTGCACAATCATGCATGAAACATGAATAATGAAATATAATGAAAACAGCTTGCAAGCCAATGTACAAGCAGACGATCCACACATGCTCCCGCTCCCCTTCCTCTCACGTGCACGCACACACGCACACACACACACACACACACACAAACTGCAAGAGCGAAACTCTCATTTATCCATTAGCTGAAAAGCAATCACAGATTTGTGTAGACACACACACACACACACGCACTCATACACATACATACATACACACACACACACACACACACAGGGGGGTGGGGGACTTATGGTTGACTTCATCAAGCTCTCATCAAGCCAAGCCACCATATGGGGATGGGGCCCAAAACAGAGGGGGATTGGGTTGTGAATGTGTGTGTGTGTGTGTGCGTGTGTGTTTGTGTGTATGTGGGAGCAATGAGACCCCCTCCAAAAATGCAGCAGCAACAACACAAAGGAAGCATGCATCACCAAATCAGCTTTGTCTTGCATGCATTATGACACTGCTGTTACCCCATTAAGAGGACACCCCCAACACACACACACACACACACACACACACACACACACACACCCTGAAGGTGTGTTGAGCTCAAAACAACTGAGGCAAAGCCACAATGAGGGGCCAGACTCTCTGATTACTACCTCCTCCATTTTTCTATACGCACACACACACACAAATGCAGACACACACACACACTTCTCCTCGCTCCCCCATTGTCTCTTTATTCCTGTCGCTCTAATTTCAGGTCTTATCTTCCTCTTCTTTCTCGCTCTCATCATGTTCACTGAGGAGCCAGCATGGCACCTTGAAAATCCTTAGACTCGCCCACTCTCTGCACCCCTGGCTGCGCGCACACACACACACGCAGACACACACACACACACACACCAATACACACATGCACTGTGTAACAAGGACAGCTTGCTGACATAGGCAGACAGACGTACTACATGGGGCATACATTGAATTTTAATCTGGGCGTGACCTGCTTTTTCTAGGTCCCCCCACCTTCCCTCCTTCCCCCCCTACTGGCTGTGCCCCCATAGAGGCTGCCTTTCAGAGGCAAGCAGCCCCCCCCCCACCCGCCCGCCTCCGCCCCCCTCCTTATCTCCGCAAGCACCGCCCACCGCGTCAACCCACTCTAAGACCCGGGCTGTAGGCCTTGAGGCTGGGGCCTCGCCTGCCATTGTTAGCCCACAATGGGCGAGCGGTGGCTGGCAGGCAGGCAGCAGCCAGGAGGCCTTGCGGAGGAAGCCCGGGGAGAGGGAGGAGAGGAGCAGCGACTGGAGGGGGAGGATGGATGGATGGATGGATGGAGCGAGGGAGGGGGGGGGAGGGAGGGAGGGGATGGTCTTGCAAGATATATAATGACAAACCTCATTTGTGAGAAGAAAATGAATTGAAAAGACAAATGATGAGAGGAAATGAGGAACTATAAATGGAACATATAATGTATATAATGCAATACAAGTAAGTGAACGGGGGAAACTCAGATACTGCATTATGTGGATGCAGGTCTATTGAATTTGCTGCCGATAGCCGGGGTCAGGGAGGACACACACAAGAGAAACATCTGTCACGTCAAGTCTTCACTACTCCCCCCCCCCCCCCCCCCCCCCCCCCCCCCCCAAGCGGCCGCCCCCCCGCGCCCCCCCCCCCCCCCCCCATAAAGCCTCTGGTCCATCTGATCACTGGTTGAATGGTCATGACGTTTTCAGGGCAGCCATCTTGCATTTCAGATATAAAAGTGAAAGATGGGCTATATCAACAACCACATCAAAAATGCACCACCGAGGCTTCGGCAGCAAACAACAATAGCGAAAACCACTGACCTGCAATATGAGAGAGAATAAAAGAAGTGACACATGAGGTAAGGTTGTGTTGCCATGTTTGAAAGGCAATCTTCCAGGGATAGAAACTGTCAAACACACAAACAAGCAGCTGTATACACAGCCACACACACACACACACACACACACACACACACACAAAACAATAATGTCAGCTGCCATGTCCATAACCACACAAGCATGCATGTGTGTGCACACAGAGGAAAGTCGTGGGAGCAATCATGTGATAATGTCAACTATCATGCACGTGCGCACATACACGGACACACACACGGACACACACACGGACACACACAAAGAGTTAGGCGAGGTTGATAAACAATACTCCACAATGCTCTATGGCAGAAAAGGTTTCCAGTCACTGGACATTCATTCTGCTACACACACACACACACACACACACACACACACTGAGAGGGACCTTTACAACAAGAGGGGATACACAATTGCCGGGCGGACCATTCTCTCACACCGTCTCTTCCAGTTGTTCCTCTCTCTTTGACATCTCCATTATCGCACTTTAAAGTCATATGTCTTATTCTACAATATATTTACACTGCATCACAACAAGCTGGTGATGAAGGGCATTTAATGGCCAGGCTCAAAATGGCGCCACACAAACCCACGCATGCATCATGTCTTTTCACAATAGCGTGAATTCACGCGGCGCAGTAACGGACTTGAGGTTGAACCAACAGTGATGCAATCCTTCCAATCCCCTCTGTGTGGACAATGAGGGGCTAGTAACAACAGTCCTTAGGCTGTTGGTTGTGTGAGTGACTGCATGTCTACTGTACACAAACTGTGAGAATGCATGGCGCTGGTGTGCCGTCTCTCTCATTCACTTCAGACAGATTGTGCCAAACCACGAGTCCTCTCTGCTTTGTACTTCAGCGTCCATCAGCACCAGCGAGATCTGTCATAAAGACTGGAACTACCATCGGAATTTCAGAACCCGTCACCCAAACAAGTGGCCCTCTACCTCCGCAGTGTTGACGGGCAAATTACAAAGAAAACTCAACGAAACTCAAACCCCTCAAACCTGTCCGTTCGACCCCCGAATCAGTCACCTTTTCATGAGTGTGGGGTTGTCAAAAGGATGAAGCACCGGTGTTTGTCAGCCATTCCCCCACCCTCTGGTATTTCCCCCCTGGCACCAAAAACGACCATTGTGAAAGGTCTTAAAGGAAGGCAAACTTGAACTACATTCTTTTATGCTTTGGTAATTTCTTTTTTTTTTCCAACAAAGTCATAGAAATACTCATCTTTAACCTGCCAAGCCTTTGCGTCATATCACCTGTGCTTTACAGGAGCAGGAAAGCTGTTTTCACGTCCAATACAAAAGCAGCAGGTTAAAGCTCGGTTAACTGCAAATTACCCGAGACTTAAGTGCTCCTACTGGAATACTTGACTCTATGACATAGTTTAATGATGATGAGATCTTCAAAAGACCTTCAACGTCGAGATTTTACGTTATTAACCATGCCTTTACATGAAATGGTTTTCAAATGTCAATGCTAACATAACAAGGGATCCCTCAGGGTTCTATTTCAGGGACTGTAGATGTTTAAGAGTGGTGATTGCTTGTTGGGTCATGACATTGCGTCCGACATCAGAATGCAAGCAAGCAGAACGCAGACTGTTATCCCATCTGACAATCATGATAAAACAAAGACTGATCTGGCATTTTTTTCAAACTTTATATTACATATTTATACAAATGCCTTCAAGGGCCGTCTTTCTGATAATTCAAACTTGAAACAAGTATCCAAGTAGGATCTTTTCTCTCCGGTCTGATTTCCAAATGTTGACCCCTGGGTTTCTTTGGACTGTACCTGCATTTGCTGACATAAAAGGCCCACACAGTCAGATTTGATCGAACACAATTTCCATCCGACTGCCTTGCACCTCATTTCATTCATACCTTTGTGTGGATGGACTTTCATGAGGGTGCATTAAGATCTCCTTTCTGAAGCGAGGCTAACCTTAACCTCCATGCAGGCCCTCCTTTTCTTCCCTTCTGCAAATCAATTCTGTGGCATGCAGAGTTTTTCTTCAGCTCAAAAGTTCATGTCGACGAGTTCATGCTGACACAATCTTGACAGACAAGGTGAGAGGAGTAGAGAACAGTGAGGTAATTGTTAAATGCGAGGGAGGGTAACATTACGAAAGAGTCACGTGCCCAACATACTTTGTCTTGGCAGGAAAAGCAAAAGGCTGATCCCAACATGCATTAGCGGAGGCTCGTTTAATGCCAGATGCTGCATCGATACTGTACCTGCGTTGAGTATGTGGCAATGGTAATGGCATTGCTAATGGTTTGCAAATGGAGAAGGATGCTAAACCCTTCTAAGGTTGACTGACAAAGAGGGTGTGATAAAAGATTCATTTCACAGCACAGAGTAAAGTGTTATGAACCTGTCAACACTTTCTCTGACTGAATCAAGAACAACTTGAAATTGGATTGGATGTACATGAGGTCTTGTTTAAACAGTAGTATTTGGACGTCCCCTTTGGCCGGTTGCTCACTAAGAGGCTGCGTTGCTTCCTTCTAAAATCACAAAAGGAATCACAGTGATTCCAACTTCATCTCTTTCACTCTCAGACACTCTCCCTTTGTATGACTTCACTTCTCTTCCTCACTATTTCTTCCCGGTCTCGTCTCTATTTGTCTGCCACACTCACACACAAGACCTTGATTAACATCTCTACGTCTCTACCTTGTTTCCCGAACTTGTAAGAACAGAGAATGCCATCTGAAAGGCACTTCAGCCTAAATTATGTAGATTTAAAAACAACTATGGGCACACATGGCAGCAGGAGGTAGGAGGGGTGGAGTGGGTGTTGAGGTGTTGGACTCCATTCGTGCATATTCATGAATAGACACTTGGGTCACCACGGGGGTTTACTCAGCCAATCAAATTCTTTTGAGATATTCTCTTTCTGCCACTGGAGTTCAAGTCAATCAGCTTAGTCTGTTTTATTGTAACAACCTGCCGAGACACCAAACGAAGCTGAATGAAAGTGATTTCAAAATAAGACTACAACACAAGTTGTAACATGTACAACAATTTTGCCGTAAAATTCTCTTTTTCAAGACTTAGCTGTTGATGTTTTTGCACTGGAATGAATCACTTATTAAACTTAGCTGATTTGCTTGCGGGCCCAGAGTAAATATACAACTTTGGTCAACTGTGGTATGCGAATTTCAAGCGTTAATCAATTCCAACAATTGAGAGATTGAGACCAGTGCGAGTCTAAAATGGAGGAGACTGACGTGGGAAAGGAGCTGTTCCTAACATCAATGTGTACTTGCTTCACAAAGGGGGAATAGTTATGGTGCAAGTCAGGAGGTGCTGGTACAACAACATCTTTTCAATAAGCTCAGAGAACTGATTGACTCTTTGGAAACCAAGCTCTCATTTAGCTACTTCCCTGGAATTAGCTTTCCCTGATTGGCTTGCAGAGGTTTTTTAGCACTTCGCCAACAAAAAAATAGAATGTTCCATCAATAGTGTAGCTTGCAGTATATGCTGTGCACACAACATATCCTACTGGTGTTGGCTGGCAGGGGAGGAGTCGACTTCGACCGAACTCTCTGTAAACACCCATAGACGAATCTTAGAATATTAAGTTGAAAACCATTCTGATCATATTTAAATCTTCTGTAAAATGAGATGTCAGGCAACACTTAGTCTTGAACAGAGTCCGACCACAAAGCCAAGCGGTGCCCCTTCAGCTCTGAGGCGCAACACCCGATGAATCCAGACACACTGATCAGCCTGGAGTCACACACAAGTGAATATCAAGTAGGTAATTACATGCAGCAGCATTTAATTTCTAATTCTTCCTATTGCCTTCCGCTGGCTTACCCGTGTTTTTAGCTTTTGCCCCACATCAAGGTCAGTGCCACAGAGGACACACACACACACACACACACACACACACACACACTCCCACACACACACACACACAAAAGGAATGAGGAAGGGAGAGCAAGTGAATGGCTCTTCACAACAATGTGTGTCATGGGCTGAATACAGAGAATTGCATAAAACAAAAGCATGAGTGACAGCCAGCTGGCTTGGCACCACTTGGCACGGGACAAGGCTGCTTGTCCTTGGCATGACAATGAAACACAAATACACACACTGACTTAAAGACACACACAGATGTACACACATAATTTCTCCCACAATCTCTTCTCAGGTATATATTTGAAAAGGGTAGCTATGGAGAGCCTCGGCACTTCAAAGGAGTTGTGCTCAACACCATCCGAGTGAAGAGAGGGAGTGCCGGGCTACACCACTGTAACGCAACAGGATCCTCTATTCATTGCAGAAACAAGAGTGGGAGGGAAGCAAGGGGAACTCTAAATTCAACTGGCAGCTGCGGAGGAAGCAAGGTACTTTGGGCGGGCTTGGACCTACGAACTGAAGTTACCGGTTTGATCTTGTGAGTTAAGGGGACAGCAAGTTCAAGCTTCGAGGAGGACAAACTCTAACTTCACAATCAATGATGCTAGCACATGCGATCATTGCACATCCATTATCTGGCTTGTGTCATTTCCGATGGCTGCCAATGAGTGCATGTTTTCGATGTTGTATCAGTAAATGGATACATATCTGCAGCGCTCGCTGTTATCGTATATTACGAATTCCTGACTCAAGGCTCGCGGTGGACAATGACGTCAGAAAGCCATGATAGAGGCCTGGATGTCACTTTATGTATTTCTCTGAAGGGACTCAAAGCTGTCACCCATTGAGAAGTAGATAAAGCCTTATCAGGCACATTGTTCCGGAACAAAAGATTGTTGTTCCATATGAAGAGTTGATTCGAATTGTTTGCCGAAAAACTCAAAGCGCAATCATCAGTGAGCAGCCCCTGGCGGATGTGGCACCAGGGCCACGCATAAGCTGCAATTATGCAATTGTGTCCCAGAGCAAAGGAGAATGAAGACCAATGCAAAACACAGACCCCTTTGGTCTGGCGTAGCTGTGTTCGTCATAATACAGAGCCAGAGTGACCAAAACCACAACCAGATTTGTATATAATTATGTAGCTTTGGCTTTTGCAGATTGCAATCCATCTTTCAGATGTCCAACTCTCCAAGACGTATTCCTACTGGCCAGAATTCTTCGATGCCATAGGTTGGCTTCACTAGCATCACTGGAACGGAAAACCAAGCAAGATGGATAGTCACAATTACTTCACGTGGTTTACGTGGTGTTCAAGAAGGACCTAGTGTGTCAAACTCAATTTAGTTCAGGGGCCACATGTGCCCCATTTTGATCGTAAGTGGGCCTGGCAAGTAAAGTCCTAACATAACACAACTCCAACTCACCATTCACTTTGTCTTAGAGCAAAAAAGTACATACAATTAAAAAACTGCATCAAAATAGATTGAACTAATTGATAAATGAAAATGTCTGTTCTCGGTAGAACCGTTGTTTGCCAGTTTTCTACACTTTGTACAATCATCCCGCGGGCCGGACCGGACCCTCTGGCGGGCCGGTTCTGGCCTGCGGGCCGCATGTTTGACACCCTCTATCAGCGCCACACTGTTTGAGAATGAGAAGCTCAGACAGGACTCCATGGTGGTGGAAAAAGAAAACACTACCCCGCCCCATTTCTTTTACTAAGCGCTAAATACTGTTATTATCTACGTGGCTTACAGAGTAGTATTCGTTGTACAGTTGGTATTGTTGCAGCTCAACACTTGTCTCGGTGACTCACACGTCATTCAGTCTACATAGCCCTGAATCAACAGCCCATATGCTCGCTGTCAATGTGTCTGAGCAAAAGACCAAAAGTCTCTATATGTTCCAGTTTCAACCCTGGCTGATCTGAAGCCACACTCTTGTTCTCGCAGCAGCCTACAGTAGATCCGTAATTAATATGTGAGTCACTGTGCGGAGGTTTGTCGATCCCAGCCTTGAATTTGCCATTGTGAAACATCATCTATGGCTTAAGGCAAAATGTAGCTGCATGAATCCCCGATGCCCCACCTCTAATTCTGCACCGTTGAGACATTATTGCCAGCGGCGAGCGTAAAGGACATGACTAATGACCAGAGTTCAGTCTTCGCATCCAGTCGCAATGTGTCAATTTAAAAGCATGCGGCTGCAACGCAGCAGAGGGTAAAACCCCCCTTTTTAACCGACGGGCGCCGCTGTCGGCGGGCAAAAAGGGGACGAGAGTGGGAGCTGCTTGGGGTTGGACTTAGTCTCTGCAGGTTAAAGACATGTTAAATGTGTGGAGGGGAGAAATGAGTTGAGACGACAGCGGGGAGAGAGAGAAGGCTGCTCTGAATAGAAAGAAAGGAAGAGAGTGAGGGCCTCCTTACTCAGCAGGAGCTGTCTGCCAAGGCAAGAGTCAGGCAGGGGGCGAGTGTGTGTGTATGTGTGTGTGTGTGTGTGTGTGTGTGTGTGTGTACATGTGTGGGTGTGTGTCTGTGTGCGCAATGTAGGCGAGATAGTGGCCACGTGCCAAATACAATGACCCGCAAAGCTGGCAGGACACTGGATGGTTGTGTGTGTGTGTGTGTGTGTGTCAGAGAGAGAGAGAGAGAGAGAGAGAGAGAGTGTGTGTGTGTGTGTGTGTGTCTACTTGCATTCCTGGGACGCACGCTGCCACTTTCTCCACAGTAACAGTGAGAGGAGGCTGCAGACGCTGTCAGTGGGAAGCATGAGTATGAA